>JAYMSM010000072.1:0-21414 GCA_036897885.1 Plantago crassifolia | reverse complement strand
TTTTCAATATTAACTAAAAAAAAAGATAAGTATTGGAATCTACTAGAATAGGAACTACTCTTTTAGTTAGAAAGCATTCTTTCTATCTAATTTTTCTTTCTATTTTTTTTTGTACTTCTCTTTATTTCTTTTGTCTTTTCTTCTTTGTCTTTCCACTTTTCTGTCTCTTTTTTATCTCTTGTCTTTTCTCTGACTGGCTTAGAAAGATTTTCGGTGAGGGCATTAGCATCTTCCTCTTGTTCCAGTTGTTTGCTAGTAGGTCGAAATCCGTGTTCAAAAGTATCCTTCTTTCTTTCTTTTGCTTTTGTGACTTGGTCTCGCCTTTCTCTTTTCGATGTCTCTTTCTTTTTTTCTTTTTTATTGTCGCAGGTTTTGAATTAATGGCTTCCCGGTTGATATTCCATTTCGTTTATAGGATAATATCCGTCAGAAAGTTTTGAGATAGATTTCGCTTCCTGTTCTGTTATCTGTGTATTCTTAGGTCTCTAGAATGCGAGTTTCGCAGGGGCCTAGAAATTCTTGTTCTTTCTTTGTTAGTTTGTTCGAATGTTTTATTTTTTTTTAGGCAAGGGTTTACTAGTCTTCGTTATCGATCATATGACAGTTGCTGTGCTGTCTTTTTACCATGGATTTTTTCTGTGTATTCTGTGTTCTGTTTTTTCTCTTGTTCTTTGTCTTTCTCTTCTTTTTTCTTTCTGCATTCCTCTTTCTTCTGTTTCTTGTTTGTTTGTTTTTTGTCTTCTTTCTTTTTTTTCTCTTGGTTTTTCTTTCTTTTTTCTCTTTTTTCGTCCTACTTTCTTATTCTGTCTTTTCTTCTTTTCTTTTCTCCTGCCTGTTGCTTCTTTCTGCCTTATTTTTCTTTTTTTATTTTTTCAGGAATTAATTGCATTAGTGTCTTCAAGCTTCCTATTCCCATTTTTTTCATTTCTTCGAAGTTGTTTTCGTTTTATTTTCTCTTGTGTGAGTCTTTTTCTGGTCTAAATGGAAAGTTTCCAAAACAAAGAAAGGTGTCTGTTCAAAGTTTTTTCCTTTTTTGGCATTGTGGTTAGCTTTCCTGTTTGGATGAATTATTTTCTATGTCTTGTCTATGCGTGAAGCTGACATTTTTCCCTCTTTTTTACGTTGTCCTATTTTTTGTTACTTTTCATCTCTATTTCTTTTTCTAATTTCTCTTTCTTTTCTTGCTCTCTTCTTCCTCCTTTTTTTTTCTTTTGTTTATCCACTTTTCGTCTTATGTGTATAAATATTTGAAAAATTCTATGTACTTTAGGTTTTTCCATTTTTTCTATTATTAAATGTAATTCGGTGAGGTAGTAAAGGAAAATTTGTGTCACATATTTTTTCGTGTGAAAGATTTGGTGTGAACTATTTCTTTGCGTTAGTGGAAATTCTAGATCCACCAAAGCTTTGGTTAGGAAAGCGGTCTTCCTTAGTTTTGTTGTTTCAAAGGGATAGTTTTTCATTTATTTCTAAGTCGGGTTCTCCGCTCCGGTTTTGTATTAAATACAAGAGTCTCTTTGATTAGCATTTAGCATTGCAGAAAAATTCTATGTTGATCAGCATGCTGGCTGTTCTTTTGGCTAGTGGAAGTTCTAGAATATGGAAGCCAAGTCCTTTTCTTTCGTATGGAGGGTCTTCCTTTTTTTGCTTTTTTCTTTTGATTTCTTCTTCTTTTGCTTCTTTTTTCTAGATTTTTTTAAATATTATTTGTAAGTTCTTAAGTTTCTATATTTGGTTGGATGATCCTGTCTGTTCTTCCTTTCTATTTTCCATTCTTTTTTCGATTTCTTTGACTAAAAATATTTTTTGATTCTTTTTTTTTCTATCTATCTGCCTCCTTCTTTATTTCTTTTTTTTCTATCTTGCTTTCTCTATCGTTCCACCTTCTCTTTTCTTTTTCCCCGTATGCGTATGCTTTTTTTTAATTTTTCATTCTATGACAATGACGTCAATAAGGTTGAAAGGGCAGTACAGCCTACTTTTTTCTATTCTTTTTCGTATTTGGATCAGGTGATCTCTTTGTTTCTCCTCTCCTCCTCTCTCTCCCAAGTTCCATATCCAAGTTTCCTCTGTATCGAATGGACAAAGAAAAGTAAAGTAGAGGAAAGAGAGCTTAAATTGAAGTTCGAGAAATTCTTTTCGTTTCCGTTTTCTTGTTTTTCTTTTTCCGGTATATCTCTTTTTTTCTTTACTTGCGTTTTTCCTTCTATTTTTTACCTTGCTCTCCAAGCGGACCTATTTTTCCAACTGTATTCCCTCTATTTTATTTTCTGTCTTTGGATTTCGATCTTTTCCAACTCCCTTCCTAAGCACAGGACTTTTGGAGATCTTTCCCGTGTATATGTATAGAAAGAGAAGACAAAGAAAACAAGAAAAAAACAAAGACAAAAAACAAGTCCGAAAGAATCAAAAAGAATCAAAACGAAGTCCGAGCATCGCAGTCAAAAAAAGTTGTTTTTAGAAATACAAAAACAACTCGAATATCAGAACATAAGATGAAGCCCACTTAAACGCTCTTCCCTTTCCACGAATTGGATCCATCGACCACAGACTCCAGAAGGATCCAGATGGGAAAGAGCAGAAAAAAAAGAAGAAAGTTTTCCACAGAATCTCATTGATTCTTGCTAAAAATAAAATTCTACAAAAAGAAATTGTATTCTGACTCAAAAAGAAAACACACACAAACAAGCTTAACTTAATTAATGCAAGAGCTCCACGACACTACAAAGACACAATTACACAATTCCATCGCCTTTTTTTCTTCTCTCTTTTCGCTAGCATTCCATTTTCTTCTCTCTCGATTATATATATTGTTTATTTCTATTTATTTTTTTAATTATTTGAAATAACCTTTTTTCTTTCGTGAAATTGGAAAATAAAAGAAGGAAAAGTTTTCGGTTTTTCTTAGCTCTCTCTAACGGAAGCTACTCTCTATCTTTAAGAGAAAAATCTATTTACTAGAACTCTTGTTTCTTTTTCATGTGAGAACAGTAGGGTCTAATTATAGAGAGTTTTTTAAAGACCTGCCCGGTGTTTCTTTGCTAGCTGCACATTCAGGACTACTTCTTTTTTCGTTCTTTATTGTAAAGGATCCTATTATATATTATTATATTAATATAAAGAATCTCATTTGTTGGATTTATGTCTCAGATCTGATCTCCTCTCTTGGAATTGTTTTTGGAAAAAGCTAAAAAGTTTTGTCGTTTTCCTATCTTCTTTTTTTTTTAGCTTTACTTTAGTGAATAGTTGGGGACCATCATCCATAAGTTTTCGACATTCTTTTTGGGGAGGCTAGTGCTTTTCTATTGATTTCGCTTTTGCCTAACGACTCTGCTCTCTTTGTCCTTACTTCTTCTGTTTTCTGTTTTTTCTATTTTTTCCCTCTTCTTTATCTTATTTCGTTTTTTCTCTGATTCTTTTTCTTTTTGATGTCTCTCTTTCTTTTGTTTGTTTTTCATTTTTCTATGTTTTTCACTTTTTATTTTCTAATATATATATAAATTTTACCTATACCTAAAAAAGTTTTAGTAGTACAATAATTTTACCTAAAACTAAAAGAATTCTACTAGAACGAAAAACTAATATAAATTACTAGAACTAATTAATTTTCTATTTCTTTCTGGTATTATTTAGTTTAGAATTTTTCTAAGTTTGACTATGTGAGTCTCTCTGGAATAATAATAATAATACAAACTTTTGCTACCGTAGTGATTAGAAAGGCCTAGGAGCAGATTTTTCTGTTAGTTTGGGTAGTGCTGCCTCCGCGTTGCTTTTCTATTTTTATTAGGATGGATTCTGTTTAGAGATGTATTTTTCTATATTCTTATATTATTCCTATCTCTACTAGACTAAGATGTTTTCTTTCTTTGCACGAGTTCTTTGTCCTTACTTCCTTACTTAGTTGACATCGATTCTAAGTAAATGCTTTTCGTTGTTTTTTTGTAGACTATACATCTTCCGAATGCTTAGGTCGACGGGTCCTCTTCCGGTATGTTGTTCTCAAAAGAATACCCCGAATTAACTTAGGGGCAGGTCCCAAAAGGGAATTTTTTTGACTTCTTTGGTTGCGTACAAGATTTTCATCCTTTTTGTTTTTCCTATTCGTTATTGTTTATACCTACTATCAAAATGTGGTTTAATGAAACTACTCTTAATACTCTTAACCTTTCTACTCTTAACTTGGATTGATTATTTTACTATTTCACTATACTACTTCTATACAACTATACAAAAAGTATATATTCAATTTTAAATTAATTATTTTTCAAATATCTTTAAATTACATTTCTTGGATTTGTTTATGGTTCAGATAGGACTGGAAAAAGAAAGTTAAGTTTCGTTATTATTTTTTCTAGGTTGGAGAGGTTGGCTTCCTCTATATTCCTCCACATCCGAGACCTTCTAATCCCTTTGTGTGTTCTTTTCTCTTTCTTTTTGTGTAGCTTCTTCTTTTTTTTCTTTGTCTTGTTTTTATGCTTTCTCTTTTCCTTTTTTCTTCTGTCAATTTTCTCTTTTCTGTCTTCTTTTTTTTTTTGGTTTTGTTAGTCCAGATTTTTTCTATTCCTTGTTTTTCTATGTCTTTCCATCCTATTCATTTTTAATCTTGGCTTTTAGTTGTTTGTAAAAGTATTTTTGGATGTGTTCGATCAATACTTTCGGAAAGGAAGTGCTCCTTTGACTGACTTAGTGAAATTCGTTTAGTGCATAGTGTAGTTAAATGTATTTTCTTCTATCTCACACTCACAGAGTCGCGTGATTTAGAGTCGTTTCTAGTCGATGTTCTCTTCTGTCTTCTCCGCTTTTCTAGAAACATCTTTTTCCATACTATACCAATAGGAGTATTGGCTTTGTTTTTCCACCTTTTCTTGCTTGGTTTTCGTCTATTTCTATTCCTATTCTTTTTATTTTTCCCTGAATTGGGGTAATTTTTTTCTCTTATTCTTTTTTCTTTGTTTTCTTTTTCTGATTCTTCTTTTGTCTTCTTTTCTTTTCTTGTCTCTTCTGTCTCTTTTCTCTCTTTCTTTGTCTCTTTTTTGATCTCTCTCTTCTTCCTTCTTCTTGTCTTATTCTGTATCTTTTCTTTTTGTTCTTTCTCTTGTTTTATCTTTTCTGCTTCTTTTTTCCTCTTCTCTCTGTCTTCTTTCCTCTCTCTTCCTCGACTTTTTCTGTCTTTCTTCTTTTTTGTTCCCTTTCTTTTTTTTTCTCTCTCTTTTCTTTCTTCTTTTTTTTATTATTTTTTTGTTCTTCTTCGATTTTTGCTTTCTTTTTTCTTTGGTTCTTTTCTTTGTCTTCTCTCTTTTTGTTCTCTTTTCTTTCTTTTTTCCTCTTCTTCGTTTTTTGGTGATCCCCTCTTCTTTTTTCTACTTTCTCATGAAAAAGTCCCTGGATTTGATGAAAAAGGAATGGGTTCTGTGTAGGAGAAAGAAAGGCCTACAATTCGCGCTTCGTTGTAGTGGCTCTTTTTTCTAAGGTCCTAGTCTCAGAGCATCTTTTCGATCTCAGTGGGTTGGGGTCCGTTTCCGTAGGTCGATAGCCTAAAAGCTCTAAGAATCCTTCAGGGTTTTGATTAGTCTGGTTTCGTAAATAGGTGGACTAAACTACACGCACTTAGTTCCGCATCGATATCCATATCTATATCTTCTTAATCGACTATATCTTCCAAATCAAGGAATCGCGCTTGTAGGTGCACTTCTCCACAGGTCAATGAGTTCGGATGATGGATCCCTCTGAGTTGGTCCAGTTTTTTCGGATTTCGGGTACAGTATAGAAATGGGGCTTTGGCCGGAGGCACGCCCGCGAGTCCAGAATGGATGGAACTTCGAAAAAGAACAAGAAGTAACAGGGGTCAGTACTTCTTTCAAAAAGACCCCGTGGGGGCTTGTTCTCTAGTGTCGGAATTGGGGATAGAAGGGACCGGGCCCTCAGGTTTCCATGAAATCGTGTCAAAGTCAAAGGGTAGGTCGAAAGTCAGTAAGAATGGAAGTGATCATAGAGTATTCTGGTTTGGGGAAATTGGGGAAATAAGGGTTGTGAGAGTATATAGTATTTTAGAATCTTAAAAGACTATTTTAGTATTTTAGTAAAATAAAAAGTATAATAACCTGAGACAGAAGAGTCGATGGAAAATAGTCTCTTTTCTTTGCGTTGGAAGGTCTGCCTTCGAAACACCCCAATCCTCCTTCTTTACTGAAGCAACGAATCAAAGAAATCGACGAAATCCCTTTTTCGAAACCTTTCACTTTTTTTTCGTGACCGATACTATGACATCCTCTCCCTTGAAAAAGAAAGAGCGCGAATTCTTGTTTAATGACACCCTTGCTTTAATGAAGAGCCTCACGCTTTCGATTACTTGGTTGAAAGTAGAAACTTCTCTAACTTAGATTTCCAACTTTGAAAAGGACAAAAAAAATAAGGGTAGGGTGCCGCCGGGAGTAGCTTCCAGTACAAGAAGGTGGAATGTGGGCCCAGAGGAAGATTAATTTGTTCTGTTGAGCCGGGGAGTCGAATGCTAAATGGATAGTAAAATGGAGTAGGAGTTATTGG
This sequence comes from Plantago crassifolia, assembly GCA_036897885.1. Classification (NCBI taxonomy): domain Eukaryota; kingdom Viridiplantae; phylum Streptophyta; class Magnoliopsida; order Lamiales; family Plantaginaceae; genus Plantago; species Plantago crassifolia. The sequence goes on along the minus strand of JAYMSM010000072.1, from coordinate 14,871 downwards.
TTCAAATAGATTCCTATCTGAAGAAGTTTACGCAGATTTCGACTTCGTCTCTTCTCTCTCCTAAGATTTGTCCTTTTTTTCTTTTTGGATTCTATTTTTCTGATTCTTCTTTTTGGATTCTTTCTTTCGACAGATCTCTTTCTTGTTCTTTTTTTCTCTTTCTCATTCGACCTTTCGGTCTCGTTCTTTCAGATCCTTCTTTCTCTGTCTTTTCTTCTCTCTCTCTTCTTCTTCCTCTTTCACTCTTTGTTTTTCTCCTTCTCTCTTTGTCTTTTCTTTTCCTCTCTCTTGTTTTTTCTGTCTGTCTTCTTCTCTTTTTTTGTTTTCTTTGTCTATGCTTGCTTTTCTGTTTGTTTTCTTCTCTTTCTCTTTTCCATTTTTTTGACTTCTTCTTTAAGCGTGGATTCCTTATCGTTTGTCTACCGTAGACTTCTTATTTGGAGTTTCCCCATTTCCCTTTCGAATGCGTTTTTCGATTTTTCCTAGAATTCCCTATCTAAATGAAGTCGTATTTCTGTCCAGGTTGGACACATTGTATTTCATGGGCCAGTTCCTCCGTGAGAGTCGTAATCGAATTGTATCTTCTAGTAGATAGTAGAGGGGGAAAATAGCATGAGAGCCAGAAGGGCTCTGAGAATGGGGCCCTCATGGTTTTTACAATATGATGTTAGGTCGATAGAGAAGAACAAAAAAAAAAAGACCTTGGTCAGGTCCAACTTCGAAGTGCATTCCGGCTGGTAGTACCCTTGTGGAAGATTAAGGATTGGGCCTATCCTATATGGAATGGTATACAGGTCAATCATCGACGGGCATAGTTCTACAGCTCTAAAAGGAAGCTAGGAGCCTCGCCGTCCGCAGGTAAGAGTGAACATGAATCTACAAATAGGGTCTTTCTGGATCGGGTCGGTAGAGCAGGGCAAGTGTAACAGTTGAATTTGGAGTTGTAGGGGTCGGAGGTAAGCTTTTAGGAAGGTTCACTAAAAAACAACTAAGGAGGGCATAGTATATATGGGTTTCGGAATGGGACGCAGCTGGGTCGAATCCGTGCTATAAAGAATTGCATAAACGAAAATGTACATAGTGCTTCGGAATGGTCTCAAGAAGGTGTTACTAATTAGGGCAAGTACTGGGGTTGTAAGGAGTTTGAGTAAAGATTCTAGCATTTGTTTCTAATTTAAGTATAAATTAAAGTATAAATAGAAAGAATTTGATTTTAGGTTCGAACTTGTCGGAAGTGTAGTTTCTTTTTCCTCTCTTCTCTTCAATCCTGGGAACACTCTTGCCAGAGATCTGAGGGGCTGGTTCTTCTTTTTCTTTTTTATCTGTACGCTTTATTTCTTTTCTATATTCGAAAAGTATGTAGTCAACTAAAAATTTCCCAAGAAAAGTTGTACAAGATAGAGTTTCCTACATCTAATTAAAAGAGAATTTATTGGGCTGTCTTCCTATTTCTTTGTTTAGAATTGCTTTTAAGCGTATGGTTCGTTTTTTTCTATATCCATATTCCAATTATTTGTCTCTGTCTCTTATTTTTCAGAATTCTTATTTTGCAGAATGGAAATGGAGCTTTTCTTTTTTCTATTTTTTTCTATGCTACTTGGTGTTGCTCTGGTTTTGTAGAATTTACTAGAAGGTTTTTATGCTGACTCTTTTCTTTCCCGAGCTTTAAAAGGAGATTCATTCCATCTACTCTAGTGAATCCCTTCCAAGTCATCTTCTCTTTATTAATGGAATCTTTTTATTCTATGTTTTTTCTCTGTCTGCTCCTTTTTTCTGCTTCTCTCCTTTGCGTCCTCCTTTTGGGCTTGGTCTATAGTTTTTAAGAAACACTTTCCGGCAGGGATCTCTCAATTAGGAAATGATATTCTTTGTCTTCGACCGACCGGCCATTGAAACCATGTTTTTGAGTGGACTAGGAGGGTTCCCTTTTATGTTGGAATGGAATATTTAGTTAGAAAGTATTCACTAGTCAAAAGTTTCTTTTTTAAGAGTTCTGGTGGATTAATTAATTAGAAAGGTTATAGAGGTCATAGAGGTCATTCCTACTGGTGAAATCCAGGGGGCTGGGGTCAGGCAAGAAACATATGGTCGGCGATTCCCCTTGTTTGAGGAACGAAAATGCGTTCTTTGACTAAGTGATTAGTTTCATTTGATCCGCCTGGGGAAGCAGGATTGCTGAATCGAAATTAGAGAAGTTAGGTCGTACATTAGAAAGATTTCTCCCTTTTATGGAACGATTCCAAGGCGCGATTTGCAATAGAAAAGAATTTCTAGTGGAACTTTTAAGCAGGGAATAGGGAGAAAACATTAAGGGAAACAAATAAAATTCGTGTTCTTTTTAGGGAATTCTAATAAACTTTCCATTCTTTCCAATCAACTAAAATCATATCTTATTTGTAAATTTGTAAATCCCGCACAAATGGAAATGAAAGCGAAAGTAGGTAGAAAAAATAATTTCTTCGTTCATGAGTCTAGTCTATGTGGAATATAACAAGAACATGGATAACTCGTGGTTCGTAAGTAGAACATATACTTTAATATTATAGTAAAATAAAGAGTAAAATAAAGAAATGAAAATAGTTTTTTTTGACTTTATCATTTTGAGCTATTCTCTTTGAACTTTGGAAAAATCATTCATTGATCTGAAATGGAAAACAATTATCTCTGTCAATGCTTAGTCTTTTTTTTCAGGTTGTTTTGTTTTTTTTATTTGTTGTCGTCCATTCTCTCTTCAATCAGACTTTTCACTAAAAACTCTACAGAAGCAAATAGGTGAAATGCCGAAGTCTGCCAAGAAATAGGTTCAGAGAGATGGAAAAGGATTTTCTAATGTTCTACACTAATCTGTCGAATTGAGACCAAAAAGAGAAGGTTCCCGAGGGATCCAGACGCTAATCCAAGGAAAAGAGAGGTGTCCTGTCTCGAAAAGAGAGAAGAAAGAGAAGAAGCAGAAGAGAGAGAGGAGCTAATCGAAGCTTCCTATGCTCTAGGGAATTCACTGTCGATTCGAAAACACTCCCAAGCAACTCCGCGAATAAGGAATCGAATCTACTTTTTGGATGGATCCATTCTATCCAGGCACGAAAAGTACAAAGCTTTTGCTCCAGTAGGCGGAGAATTTGCACAAGACAAACCTCCCTTTTTCTTCTCTGCTTTGATACCGGCCCCCTCCCTCTCTTCTTTCCCGGATCAGGCCTGCTAGTCTCCATTTTTATATACTTCAGCCATAAGCGAAAGCAAATAATAAGATTGCGAGGCCGATCTCACAGAAGGAAAAACGATTTTCTATATTTTCTCGGTAAGCGAAAACAAATAACAAAATTTCCAGAAGCAGCTCCCTAAACAAAATACTAAAAATACTATTTTTTCCATTTTCAGAGGAAATGAACTTTTCAGATTTCCAGAAACATCTCGCTAAGGAAAAATAAGAAGATTTCCAGAAACATCTCACTAAATAAAGGAAAAGATATTTTATAGAATTCAGACCTAAAATAAAAGAGGAATAGTTTGCAAAGGATCTCCCTAAGAAAAAGACTAGTTCTATATTGCCAAGCTAAGAGACTATTGCTATATTTTGTAGCTAAGACAAAGAGAATTGTCAGATTTCCAAGAAAGATCGAAAAAAAAGAAAAGACTTTTTCTAGATTTTGTAGATAAGGGAAATGCAATTGTCAGATTTACAGAAAGATCTCCCTAAGGAAAATACTAGTTCCATTTTTTCTAGGTAAGCAAAAAAAAAAAAGAAGATGAAAAGACCGATCTCACAGAAGGAAAAACACTTCTCTATATTTCCTAGGTAAGCGAAATGGAAAGATTTACAGAAGCATCTATCCAAAATACTAGTTCTTTCGGTAAGCAAAATGAAAAAAGAAGATTTACAGAAGCATCTATCCAAAATACTATTTGATCCAGTTGAACAGAGGAAAAAGGAACTTCGTCGATTTCAGAAGAGATCCGAAAAAAAAGAAACCCACTTTGAGAAACACCAAACTAGAAACACTTTGTTTTGTTCCTGTCGATCGGACATCAATACAGAAAAGCAGAGGGAATAGATTGGACCTAGGAACTCCTGCTTTCTTCTGCTTCCGAAAGAAAAAAGAAAGAAGAGAAGAGAGAGGAGAGAGAACAAGAGAGAAAGAGAGGGAGAAAAAAGAGAAAGAAGAAAGAGAAGAAGAAAAGAGAAGAAGAAGAGAAGAAGAGACAGAAAAAGAACAAGAAGAAAAGAAAGAGGAGAGAAAGAAGACAGAAGAAAGAAGGAGAAGAAAGAACGAGAACGAGACGAAGAAAGAAGACAGAGGAGAGAAGAGAGAGAAGAAAGAAGACAGAGGAGAAGAGAGAAAAGAGAAGAAAGAAGAGAGAAAAAAGAAGAGAAAAGAACAAGAGACAGGAGAAGAGAGCAAGAGAGGAAGAAAGAGAGGAGAGCAAGAGAGAAGACGGAAGAGAGAATGGGAAGAGAGAAGAGAGGAGAAAGAAAAGAGAAAGAAAGAGAAGAGAAAGAGCGAGACAGAAGAGAAAGAGAAAAGAAGAAAGAATCAGAAAGAGAATCAGAGGAAAGAGAGAGAAGAGAAAAGAAGAGAGAAAAGAGTAGAGAAAGAAAGAGAAGAAAGAAGAGAGAAAAGAAAGACAGAAAGAAGAGAGAAAAGAAAGACAGAAAGAAGAAGAGAAAGAAGAAGGTTCTTTCAGAACGAGACCGAAAGGTCGAATGAAAGAAAGAGAGAAGAAAGAAAAGAGAAAAGAGAGGACGAGAAAAGAGAGAGAGAACAGAAAGAAGAAAGAGAGAAAGAGAAGAGGAAAAATACAGAGAAGAAAGGAAAAAAATAAAAGAAAAAGTGCACATGGGGTATGTATGCGTATATAATATAATGATCTAATTGTAATTGTACGCGTATATAATATAGAAATAGAAAGTCAAAAAAATAAAAAAGAAATATATAAAGTAAAAATCGAAAGTAAAAGTAAATAAAATCCAGGAATGAAGAGTCAATCACCACTAAAAACCTCCCGAGCAGAATGCAGATCCTAGAAACAAGGGAAAAGATCGAAAGAGAGAGAAGAGAACATACAAGAATACAAAAAATCTGGGACTGGACCACTAGAAAAAGCTGGCAGAAGCTAAAAAAAGAAAGGAGAAAAATACAAAAAAAAAAGAGAAAAGAAAGTAGAAACAAAGAAGAAAAAAAGGAGAAAAAAGAAGAGAAGAAGAAAAACCAAGAGAAGAAAGGAAAAAAAAAAAGAACGAGGAGAAGAGAGAGAGGCAGAAAGAGAAGAACAAGAAAAGAAGAGAGAAAAGAAAAAAGAGAAGAAAACCAAGAAAAAGAAGTCGTCAGAAAAGAGAAAGGAGAAAACAAGAATCAGAGAGAGAAGACAAGCAGAACAAAAGAAAAAGAGAGAAAAGAAAAAAGAGATCAAAAGGAAAAAATAAAGAAGTCAAAAAAACAAGAGAAGAAATCAGAAAAAGAAAAAACAAAGGAAAGAAAGAAGAGAAAAATAAGCATACAAGGATCTATACCTCAGAAAAGAGCTAATAAGGAAAGAAAGTTATAGAGCACCTAGCAAAGGGGAAATACATAGAAAAAAGATGTTTCGAAAATTCTTGGAGAAGCCTGCGCCTCGACCCGACTATCCATAACTACACCATGCCCCCTCCCCCTTTTCCTACTTAACCGTCGATAGGCAGTAGAGTGTTAGCAGCAGCAGAAACCTGAAACGAAGATACTTGCTTCTTAATATTAGATTTTTTTTAACTATTTTTCTAAAAAATGTAAACTAATTTATATCAAAAATAGATTAATTAAAAATAATAGAAAAGAAACAAAAGAAAATAGTAGAAATAAACAAAATAAAAAGAAAGAATATAAAAAAATAGAGATTATAGATATTTATATATAGATTATATAGATAGTTAGTTAATTTTGTAGTTAGATCAAAAAGTCATGGAGTATAGAATGGGGTCCTATCCCTAGATTACTCGACCTCCTTCCTTGTTCGAATCAAACGACCAAAAAGGCCAAATGGAAGGCAGTCTGCCACAAATGAGGAAGATTTCTGCATAGAAAAGACAAGAAGAAAATCAAGTACATCATGAAAGAGAAAAATAATAGTCTCAGTTAATACGGATCCAAAAAAAGTGACACAATGGAGAAACACCAAAAAAGAAAAAAATGACCGCCAAACCTATAGAAGCAGCACCATGAAAGAAATAAATCAGAGTCTCAGTCACATCATTTTTAGATCAACTAAAAACAACACAATTCATAGAGTAAAAAAAATGTTCAACGAGAAATGAAAGGGTCACCCACGCCAGCTCTACGCCAAGAAAATCCAAAGTCGAGAACATGTTTACGAACGTCCACAATCCCTGCATCACCATGTCCATTTTATTGTTTTGTTTGTACAGGAGCAACCTTGGAGGAAGATGTCAAAATAATAATAATATAATGATAATGAAAAAATATTGCCGAAACTAGAATGAAAAAAAATAAATAGAAAGACAGAGAAAAGAAAAACATAGATCTAAGAAAAAAGCGATCACAGAACAAAGAACGCGTATAAAAAGAGTTGAAAAAAAAGTAAAAAAAAGGAAGGGCGCCCCAAGCAGAGTAGAAGAGGGGGATTCCTCAATGAACCAAAACCTAGATCTCTATAGGGAAGAACTGAGACTGTCTTTATTTTTCCAATGAATCCTATCTGAGAGATAACCGAATCCTACAAGTGAAATTCCAATTCATAGATCATAGAAGAGTCTATCGAATAGTATTCTAGACTTTCTATTCTATACTTTCTAATTTCTAATAATATGGAAAAAAAAATAGAAAACAACTCTTGGGTAAAATAGAATCAAGATGGTCAGGAAAAGATAGAAAAAAGGAAAGGAAGAATTCCACTGCAACGAAGAATGAACTTACAACCCAGATAATATGCAATCCTCCTTAGTTAATGGAATTTTTTCTAATGACCGTGGATCTTACTTTCCGATGTAATTCGACATCCACCAAGCTCCTCGTGAAAATGCAGAAAAAGGTAGGGGAACGACTTGAAGCTGAAGCATGTGAAAGTGTAGCCACTTTTCTAATACCATGTCAAAGTCAACTACAGCTACTGCGATCTCAACACTGAAACTAGGAATAAAGTAGGGAAAGTTTTTCTATTTTTCTTGGGTTATTGTTTCATTTTCAAAAAGCCTCTTTTTTTCCTTACAATCGAAAAAAAACATGGGAACATCTATGACTAGTCGCTAGAATGAACGCTGTACAAAGAAGGAATCGCTATTCTTTCTTAATTAGTAAAGTTCGGTAAGAAAGAGAAAGGAGCAAAAAGCAAGGAGAAACAAGAAAGAGAGAGAAGAGAGAGAGAAGAAAGAGAAAGAAGAGATAGAGAGAGAAGAGAGGAAAGAAGAGAGAAGAGAAACAAAGAGAAAACAAGAAAGAGAAGACAAGAAAAAGAGAAGAGAAAGGAAAGACAGAAAAAAGAGAAAAAGAAAGAAGAGAGGAAAGAAGGAGAGAGAAAGAGACAGAAGAGAAAAGAGACAAGAAAGAACAAGAAACAAGAAAAGAGAGAAGAGATAGAGAGAGAAGGAAAGAGAAAAAACAAAAGAAACAAGAAAGAAAAAGAGGAGAAAAGAAACAAACAGAAAGAACACAAGAAAACAACAAGAAAGAAAAAAACAGAAGAGAGACAGAAGACATTCCAACAAACACCACCAAGTCCCCGCGGAAACTACCATTCTGAAAAACCCAAGGATCATGGAGAAGGAAGACAAATCAACATCTACCCTTGAAAAACCCATTACGAACACAAAAAAACAAAGAGATTAGAGCAAGAAAATACAAAGATTCAGGAAAGATTACAAAAATAATCTTTGAGCAGACACCGGCGTGGAAACTTCCACTACCAAGCCAGCCCCCAGACATGGGGACTGACATAAGAGACAAAAACGAATTTCCATAACCAGAGTTTTCATCAAATGTTGTTTCTGCCCTGAAATACATCGGAAAAGAGAAGACATTGGTTGAAGCTCTGCTAAAACTAGAATAAGGAAAAAAGAAGAAAATAAGTAAAAAGAGGAAAAAGCGGAAAGAAGTCCGTGGCTCGGAAGAAGAAAAGGTGGGCCCCCAGTCATTGACTCAAACAATCTACCAGTCAAAGAAAAAGAAGGGACAATTCACAAACAAGGGTCCCCGTATATAGTAATAGTATTAAAATATATAGTAATAATATAGAAAGATAAATTCACACTATCTAGTAGAAAAAAAACAATCGATCAATAAAAAGACACAATACCAGAAACACCGTAAGATTCTAAAGGATCTGGGAGATCTCAGAATATTAGAACACCCTTTGGCCTAGAAAAAAAAGAAGAAAAGCCAAGATTCATACAAAGAAATCCATCCACATTGAAATCGAAAACAAAAAAAGCCAAGGAAGAGAGTCAAAAAGAGAATCCAGTTTCCATTTAGCAGTCCGACATCCTTAGTAATCCTGGTTGTGAACCAAGATTTCTGCTAGATTTCCTGCCAAGAGCGATATCTATAACTAACCAAAAGTCCTCCTAAACCTTCAAACAGAAAAGAATCTAAATAAGGACCGAAAAGAAACCAGAATGAATCTAGTCCCAAGCTCCGTGCGTCTCCGAATTCCACGTTTTGACCTTCCAAAGACTCTTTCTCCCAACCTGGGTGAAACCCTCTTTTGCCTTCCATAAGGAACAGAAAAGGTTGTGCCAATCCCCTCATCAAAATCCTGTAAGAATGCTTTCTCCGCAGTCAGGACTGCCTCTCTCCATCCTATCCAAAAGTCCAGAGCACTCATGCAGATAATGACTACAGGAGAACTTGCCTGATCACAGCCCGTCTCTAAGTCAAAGCCAAAACAACTGGATCCTATTTTATACTAAATACTAAACTAAACTAGAGGCGACGAGCGAACTGCATTCGAAGAAAAAAGAATAAAAAGAAGTCTGAAAACAAAGATCCGTCAGAAAAGAAATAAGCAAAAAACAAAGATCCCTCAGAAAAGAGATAAGCAAAAGGAAAGAGAGGGATAGAAGAATAGAGAATGAAAAAGAAAAGAACAAAAGGAAGCCTCCTAAAAGAGGTGATGTTGAAAACCCTAGGAGGCCCTCACTCTTCCTTCGACCATTACTAGATAGACTCGCTGAGATGGACAAAAATCCTTTCACTCGAACTAATATCAAAAAATGGGCTTATGTAATTAATTTAAATAGGAGGGTATTTTTCTTAAAAGAAATGAAAATATACTTTCACTTTTTACTTAAATTTTTAAACTTTTTTTTCACTTTTTTTATTTAGTAACTAACTTAAGTATAGGAAATAAAAAAAAATAGAAAGCTTTCTGAAAATCTTTTATTTCATTTTTTTTTTATTTCAGAAATATAAGAAATAAAAAATTTATAAAGTAATAATAATATAATTTAGAAAGTAGAATATAAAATAGAAAAATGAAATTATTAAAAAATAGGAATATAATATAGAAATAGTATATAATATAGTAATAGTAGATATAGTAGAGTAGTCTGAGATTAAATAGAAAAAGAATTCCAAAAGGGACGTGTAAGGGCGATCGACTGGGATCCTATTCCTCGTTGAATGACCTATCCCTTGGAGGACCCTAAAAGCAGAACCAGCTTTAAAGAAGGCTCTTTTTCAACACCACCAACAGGATGCAGAAAGAAGAAGAAAACAGAAAGAGAAAAAAAAAAAAAGAAGAACAAAACAAAGAAAAGGAGAGAGAGAAGAGAGAAAAAAGAGACAGACAGGACAGACAGAGAGAAGAGAGAATAGGAGAAAGAACAAGAGACAGAGAAGAGAGAAGAAAACAAAGAAGAACAAGAAAAAAAAGGAGAAAGAAAAGAAAGAGAAAACAAAGAAAGAGAAAGAACGAAGGGAAAGAAGGGAAAAATACAAAAAACAAAAAAGAGAAGACAAAAGAAGAGACAAAAAGAAAAGACAAAAAAAAAGAGAAAACAAGAAAGTAAGAGAAGGAAGAAGAAAATACCAATCTAAAAAACAAAAAGAGAAGACAAAAGAAAGAAAGAAAGAGGAGAGGGAAGAAAAAGAAAGAAGCAGAAGAGAGAAGCAGAAGAGAGAAGGAGAGAAAAGACAGAGACCGAAAGATCGAAGGAAAAGAAAAAAGAAAAGAGAGAAGGTCATGAAAAAACCAGAGCAAGAATCAGAAAGAAAGAGATAGGAGAGGGAAGAAAGAGAGAGCAGAAGTTTAGAATAAGAGAGAGCAGAGAGAGAAAAGAAACAAAAAGAAAGAACCAGAAGAAAGACAAAGAAAAAAGAATCAGAACAAGAAAAGCAAAAAGAGAGAAAGACAAAGAAAGAAAGAAAACCAAGAAGAAAGAGAATCAGAGAAAGAGAGAGAGGAGAAAGAGAACAGAAAAGAGAAGAGAACAAGAGGCAGAGAAAAGAAGAAAGAAGTCTGAAAAGAAAGAGAAAGACAGGAAAAGAAAAAACAGGAGAGAAAAGAGAAGAAGAAAGAAAAGAAAGAAGAGAAGAAAGAAGAGAGTTAGGGAAAGAGAAGATTGAAAACCAGAAAACAAAGGATTCCAAAAGACATCTCTAATTGTCAACAAAAGAAGGGACAGGACTGAAGCAAATCCTTACCGAAAAGAAAAAAAACATAGGACTAGGAAGTTTCCTGCAACTTAAAGACAGGGTTGGAAAGACCACAAGACTACCACAAAACAAAAATAACTGCAACGAGCCTAAGAACACTACTACTCAATCCGAAGACAGCAAGGAGAAACCTTTCAAAAATATGACAAAAACAATCGGAAAGAAAACCACAAAAACCGAAAAACATTGATAGGCCCGGGAAAGCAACACGAAATCCACCTGTAAAAACAATCCCGAACGAAAAAGAAAGAATAGAATCATAAAAGGAAAGAACCAGACAAAAAAAATAAAGTAGAAAAAAGAAGAACAAGAAGCAAAGAAAGAAAACGACAAACACAAAAGAAAGAGAGAAGAGAAAAAAAAAAGAAAACCAAAAAAGAAAGAAAAAGAAGAAGAATCAGACAAAGAAAAAGCAATAAAGAATAGAATAAGAAGAAGAATCAGAGAGGAAAGAGATGAGAGAAGAAGAAAAACAAACAGAGAAAGAAGAAGAATCAGACAAAGAAGAAGAAAGAAAACAAAGAGAAAGTAGAAAACAGAAAGAAGAAAGGGTTGTCGTCCATTTGGAATTTTACAGAGAAAGAGGGAAGAAGAGAAGAAGATAAAGAGAACAAGAGAAAAAAACAGCATCCCAGTCTTGTCGTCCAGTTCCGACACAAAAAGAAAGGAATAAATGAAAAGAAGAGAGAAAAAAAAGGAAGAGGGGGTCAACGTATATAAAGAAGAATGCTGCCATCGATAATAATCGAAAATAAACAAGCAAAAACTCATTGATGGTACAAAGACCCGAAAAAATAGGAGCAGAAAGAATCAGAGAATGACGGATAGAAAGAGAAAAAAAAGACAAAAAAAAAAAGAGAGTTCGAAAAAACAGAAGAAGAGAAAAGAAAGACAGAATGGCCTAGAGAAAAATCAAACAGAAAAAAAGAAAACCTTAGTTACCTTAGATTCATTCAGTAAAGACATTTCGATTTGATTCATTAACTACATTTCCATTACTTATTCGAAAGCGACGGAAAAAAAACTACAGAAAGAAGAACATTGCCTGAAAAAGAAAAGAAGCAATGGCGTAGAGGTAATAAAAAAAGAAGAGAAGAAGGGAATACAAGCAGAAGAGACGGAGATGAAAATTGATCTTTCAGCACTGACAATCTCTAAGTCTACGAAAAACAGAAAAAAAAGAAGGAGACAGAAGAGAGAGAATAAAGAACAAAAAAACAGAAAAAAGACAGAGCAGAAAAAGAAGAAGAGAACAAGAGAAAAGAAGAACAAGGAAGAAAAGAAAGCAAAGACAGAAAAAAGAAAGAAGAAAAAGGAAACAGAAGAAAGAAGAATCAGAACAAGAAGAAGAAAAGAAGAGAGAGAGGAAAGAGAAAAAAAGAGACAGACAAAAGAGAAAGGAGAAAAAGAAAGAAGAGACAGAGAATCAGAGACCAAAAATCAGAAAGAGAAAAGAAAAAGAAGGAAAAGAAGAATGCAGTTTTCACCCACCCCCTCTCCGAAAGAAAAAAAGGAGGAAGATTTAGTTGTCGGCCATTCCGTCCTATTTTCCTAGCGATCTACTTGCTACGTGTTGTCGGCCATTTCCTCAAAGAAAGAAAACAAAGAAAAAGTCAAAAAGAAAGAACAAGAAAAAAAGAGAAAGAAAAGAGAACAAGAAAGAAAAGGAAGAGAAAGAAGAACAAGCAGGAGAAAGAAGAACAAGAAGAAAGAGAAAGAACAAGAGAAAAGAAAGAGATTGAAAAAGAAAAAAAGATAAGAGAGAAGAGGAAAGACAGAGAGAGAAAGAAAAAAGAGAGAGGAGAGTTAGAGTAAGGAAAGAAAGAGGAATGAAGAAGAAACAAGAGAAAGAAAGAAAGAAGGACGAAGAAAAGAAGGGGAAAAAGAGACAAAAGAATCAGAACAAGAAACAAAGAAAACAAGAAGAAAAGAGAAAAGAAAAAGCGCGATCAAGAGAAAACTGCCGCTTACGCAAAAACGGTACAGACAGAAAAGTGCTCTTCTGAATTGATCAAAAACTATGCCTAAAATCATTAAAAAACTAGCAGAAGAAAAGATGTGGAATGGAATAGAAAAGCACGAAAAAAAGAAAGAAGAAAGAGAGGAAGTATGAACTACAAAGAAGAAAACAAAAGAAAAAAGAAAGAAATAGCTAGTAAAAAGAAAGAGAGAGGAGTCAAAAAAGAACAAAAAAAAGAAAGGAAAAAAGAGACAGTAGAAAGACGAAGAAAGCCAGAAAGAAGAAGAAGAAAGAACAAGAAAGAGAAAAGAAAGAGAGTCAGAGAAAGAGAAGAGAGAGAAGTCAGAAAAAGAAGAAGAGAAAGAAGTAAGAAAAACAAACATAGAAGAGAGCGAGGGAGAAAAAAACAGATAGAAGAAGAGAAGAAAGAAGGAAAAAGAGTCAGAGAGAGAGAGAGAAGAAGTAGAGGAAGAAAAAGACTACTTTCCTCGAGAAAGCATCCCTCCATGATAGAAAAAAAGCACCAAGGTGAAGCAAACATTCAGAATGGAGAGAAAGAGAAGTCAAAAATCTACAATTACGAGTAGGAATCCGAAAAGGAAGTCCAGAAGCTTTCCCCAAAAAAGGAAAAAAAGAAACAGAAAAAGAATACAAAATACTGAAACGAAGGAAGAGAAAAAACAAAGTAAGGGAAAATTCCTAGTAACAAAAATAGAAGTCGAAAAAAAAACAAAAAAAGAATCAAAACAAACAACACACAAAGGAAAGATTCCAAAAGATCTCTTAGGCGAAGGAAACTTAGCCTGGAAACCCTGCCTGAATCCTAGCCCCGACTATCGATAGTACAGAGAACACAAAAACAAGCAATGCTTACAGAAAGTCTCTCCGGAGTCTCCAGAAAAAGAAGAGGATTGGAAAATTAAGTGAACAAAATAGAGGGAAATAATAGAAAGAAGAGAGAAGAAAGAAACAAGTCAGAAAGAAGAGAGAGAAAAGAGAAAGAAAAAAAAACAAGAGAGAAAAAAGAAAGAAGAAAACAAAGAGAAGAGAAAGAGACAAAAGACAGAGGAGAGAGAAGAAGAAAGAGAAGAGAAAATCAAGAGCATTTTGTTGTCGTCCCATTTCCTTTCCAGAAACAAGAAAAAACAAAAACAATAAAAGAGAAAACACAAAGAAAGAAGAAAAGAAAGAGAGAAAGAGACAGAGGAAAGAAAAGAAAGAACATCCCATGCCCAGTTTGCTTGACCAAGAGAGAGACAGAAAAAGAAAGAAGAAAGAAAACAAGAGACAAAGAAGACAGAAACAAGAGAAGAGAGAGCAGAGATGCAAAGAAGAAAACAAAGAGAAAGAAAATAAGAAAAAACGTAGCATTTTGTTGTCGTCCATTTGAATGGAAATCTACAAACAAAACTAAGAATAAGAAGGAAAATTCCAATCAATCTCAGTGAAAAATCTCAGTGAACAAGAATCAAAGAGGGGTCCGCGTATATCTTCGTATAGAAAGCAAAAGAACAATATGACTATAGCGTATAGAAAGTCATTGCGTATAGAAAGTCAAAAACGAAACATGGAAAATACGTATGCGTATATAAAAAAATAAAAATAGAAAAAATACGGACAGAAATCCGCTCACGAAAACAACTGGGGATCGGGAAATCCATAGCCAGTCAGAAAGAAAGAGGAAAGAGTCGAAGAGAAAGAAAACAAAGAAGAAAAAAGACTATCCAAACCCCGAAGTGGAAAATACTACAAAAATAGCAACTTGTTAACGGATACTATTCCACTAAAAAGTAAGAAATATTGTAAATTCCAATAGAATTGAGAAAAAGGAGTATGGAAATAGTGAAATAGATAATATATATACATAGATAGAGGAAAAGAAAAAAACCAAGAAAAAAGAAATGAAAAAGAAAAGACACGTACCTCAATCCTCAGAAAGAAAAATGCATTCTACAAGACTCGTAGAAAGCGGTGAAGAAGTCTGAAAAGAAAGAAAAGAAGAAAGAGAAAAAGCAGAAGAGACAAAAAACAAAGAAAGAAGAAAAAGAGAGAGATTGTCAGAGGAAAAAAGAGATAAAAAGAGAACAAGAAAGGAAAGAAAGAGAGAGAAGAAAGAAAACAAGTGTCAGAGAGTCAGAGAAAGAGAGGAGAGAAAAGAGAAAGAAGAGAGAGAAGATAGCAGAAGAGAAGAACAAGAGAAGAGAGAGAGAAAGCAAGAAGAAAAGAAAGAGAAGAAGAGAGTCAGAGAAAGAGAGGAGAGAAAAGAGTGTA
>JAYMSM010000071.1:0-21434 GCA_036897885.1 Plantago crassifolia | reverse complement strand
ACTATACTTAATTATTAATTATAAAAATAATTTGTACACCACCAAAAAAAATTTCTTAATTATCTTATTATATATATCTTATTAAATATTTTTTATAATTTTCTAATTAATTAATGTTGTTTTAGTTTTTTAGTTAACATAATAAAACACTTCTCAAGTAAATAAAAAAAGAAGAAAAGTAGACGAATAAAACGGATTCGCAGACAAAAAATAGAAAAAGAAGAAAACAAACAAAAAGAAAGAGAAAAAAACAGAAAAAGGGGAGACAAGAGAAAACAAAAGAAAAAAAAAAATAGAATTAGCCAGTCCTCGACTAGAAAAGTAGAAAAAATAGGAAGATCATAGAAGAATGGATCTTTCCGTTGGAGAAAGAATAAAAATGAGAGGAGAGAAGGGATGATCCAGGTATCACTCAAAAACAAAGAGAAAGAAGAGAAAGACAGATTTGACAGAGTCAGAAGAAAAGAGAAGAATCTGATAGAAAAGAAAACGAAGAGAGTCGTTTTATAGAATGAGATAAGACAGAAGTCCTGAAGTGATAAGGGTCCCAATCAAATAAAGTCCACAATGAAGAAATACCATCGATTTTATGATCTTACATATTCATTTTACACCATTTTTTGACTCCAGCTATCCATCCGAATAAACACTACATTTGGAAAATATATATCTGTGTCTATGACCAAAAAACTCTATACCTCCACGCCCAAACAAGTTCATAGAACATTTTTCCTTACAGAAGCTTGCTAGTGGACCCATCTTTTTAGCACAGGAGTCTACTACGAGCAATAATTCGAATTGGCACAACCCACCTTGCCCAAAACATTTCCAAAGGGAATCCACAAAAAAATAGGACTCAAAATAAACGGAGTAGTAAAAACCAACGAGAAGCAGAAAGAAGAATCGGACATAGGTACAGCACACAGGAAAGAGTCTTCTTAGAGACAGAAATAAGCGATACTACAACTTCACAGTACTAGAAGTATCAGTAGTGTAGGAAACAACACAACCCAACGAAAGTATTTTTCCTCAAGGAATCGCTAATGAAAAGAAAAAATAAGCTCGAAAAAGATCTAAAAATTAGAAAAAGCTTTAGTAAAGTTTCTAGAAACGAAATAAAAAATTCTACTTCTAAATACTTCTAAAGTCCAAAAAAGAAGAAGAGTCGCTGCCAGAAAGAAGAGAGAAAAGAATAGAAAATATAATAAGAATATATATAATTATGAACATTTAAGTGTTAAGCAAACAAAAAAGCATGGATTCCAGGCAGGAGTCCTCCGCGAGCATCTCAGCCAGGTTAGTTTAGTATTGACCCGCTTGACCCGGAAAACGATTCTTTCACATTTCAAAAAAGATATTTCTTATATGAAAAAAAATAAACCACTGTATGTAAATTATTATTTATTCATACTTAGGTGACGGATGATCGATCTTACTGAATGTATATGCAAATGAAAAACGCAGGTCTAGGGCCTACTAGTATATTTTTCCTTGCAATTGAGATAGCTCTGATCAGCACACGGACAAATTGGAGAAAAGTACTTTTATGGATGCCCTATATTTATATAAATTATATAAATATTAAAAGCGAAAAATAAATAAGGAATTAATTGTATTTTTGAATAAAGCTGGAGAGACTTTATTCATATTTCTACGAATTTAAAGTAAAACCTAAGCTCTCGAAGTTAGATGAGCTAGTAATGTCATAGAATTCTATATAGACATTCAGACGAAACAGGAAGAATGAAGGAGGAGAAGGAAAAGATGCCAGTCTTCGTGTACTTCTCGAAGAAAGATCTAGATCCTGACCACTTGTGGATCAAGTAGATTTATTAGAGTCAAGGTCAAGGAAAATCCCTGCTCATAACTCCACCCTCTCCCCTAAAAATACAAAGGAGAATGTAGACTTTTATTCTATATCTAATATTCACCGGAACCAAATTTTAGAGAATAAACAATAAAGGAAAAAAAGTAACAAACCAACTACATTCCATATTCCTTATTTATATAATATATAATCCTGTCTAAAAAATGAGGACGGCGGAGACACTAACCATGGACAAAAATTAGAGATACCCAAAATGTACTTCTCAGAATCCCAAGTTGGAATTTTGAACCGTGGACTACGCGCTCTCGTAGCTAATTGGCTCTATATCGATCCAAGAAGTCATGGAGATTCAGGTTAACCAGTATTCCGGGACAAATGGCAGGGAATATATTCTCATTTTTTGTCAATCAATAATATTGCATTTTGGAAACTAAGCCAATTAAGAATGAGTGTCGGAATCGAGTCTTTGTTCTTTGGAAGATTTCTTATGTTCTTATGAGTAATATAAAAATAGTTTAAATAATAAAATTTATTTAAATATTTATTTTTATTTAAACTATTTTATACTTTAACTATTTTTTTTACTTTAAATTTCAAATAATTTAAATAGAATTTGAAATTCTATTTCAAATTTAAATAGAATCTTAAATAGAATCTATAATTTAAATAGAATAATTAAATAGAATCTATCTATAATTAATTAAATACAATCTAAAATGGAAAATATATAGAAATAAAATTTTACTAAGCAAATGAAAAAAAAAGCAGACAAAAGGACAATCATATATAAAAAATAGACAAAAGAAATTTTACTAAACAAATTCACAAACAAATAGGAAAAAAGATAAACATATAATAGTAAAATATACAAAAATAAGAGAAATCATAAAAAAAGAGAAAATCTTGGGCTTTGTTCGGCATAGAGAACCTAGTAGATTCTTTATAGACGGGGAAAAATAGGAAACAATGATCTCAAGTAGGGCGAAAGAAAGGAGGATCAGAAAAGCAGATACATCGGATAGAGGAAATGCAAGAACTGGGTCGTGGATGCTCTATCCGAAAAGATAGAAATTTCTTTCTTGTTTCCTTTTCTGACTTCTTTCTGACTTCTTTTTCTCTTTCCTGTGTCTTCTTTCTTTTCCGTTTTTTTGTATTCTTTTGCTTGTTCTTTTGACTTCTTTCTCTTTTTGACTCGTTTCCGCTGTCTCATCCACGATCTTGGATTGGAGCGAAAGACCGTTGACGTGCTTCATTTTGAATTGTTATTATATGCAGGATAGGGGAAAGACTTTTGGAAGACAGTTCGTTATTCCATTTTGGGATCTCTCTGCTCTCTTGGTCGTCCTACGGGATTCTTCAGTCAGTATTTTCTCCTTCGATTTCTCTAACTCCGATATTTCCTCCGTCATTTCCATCACTTCCTCCTTCATTGCATTCTTTTTTCTTTTACACCTACTTCAAGAAAAATGGACGACAACCAAAGCTCCCATTCCATCCAACATTTCTTTTTTCTCTTTCTTTGCATCCAAAATAGACGAAAACCAAAGAATCATGAAATTTCCCTTTATCTGCTCTCTATTTTTTTTTTCTCTTCTACTCTTTCTCTGACTCGATGCAAAAAGATCTTTCTCCTCTTCCACTCCTGAATCGCTCCTTTTCTGAGTTACTGTCGTTGATTGATGAGAGAATGGACGACAACAAGACAACAATAAAGCGAACAAGATTTTGGCTTCTATTTGCTCTCTTTCGCGAACGGACAAAAACAAGAACAAAGAAAGCAATAGAACAAAACAAGAAAGAGAGAGAAAAAAAGGAAACAGAAGGAGGAGGAAAAGAAGACAGACAGAGGAAGAAAAAAGAGAACAGATTGCTTGTCGTTCCTTTGCCCCTAAGAACCAAAACCAAAAACGAAGAAAGAGAGAAGAGGAAAAAAAAAGAAAAACAAACAAGAGTCATCTTATAGAAAATAACACAAGCCAAGAACAGCTGGCCTCTAGTCTTTGACAAATGAACGACAACGAACTCAGCTAAGAGTGAAAAAAGGCTCCCCATTCTCTCAGAACCCGAAAGAGAGGAAGGAAGTAGAAAAAACAGAGAAAGAGAGGAAGAAAAACAGAAAAGAAGAAAGAGAGAGAAAGGAAAGACAAAGAGATAGAAAAAAGAAGAAAGAAGAAGCAAAACAAAGAAAACAGAGAAGAGAGGAAAAAAGAAAGAGGAGAAGAAGAAAAAGAAAGAAAGGATTCCCAAGATGTCGAAAAGAAAAGAAGAAATAAAGCATACATACTTTTAAACTACCATTCTAGAGACCCCAAAATACTTAGGCCATCACAACAAAATGAATGGAAAAGGATCTGATGATCGAAATCCGCTCAACGTATTCCGAAACTGGAAGAACAAGCCCCATCCTATCCTGCGACAACAGAAAGAGAAGCAGAAAGGAAAACCAAAAAGGAAAGAAAGTCGGAGAAAAAGAAAAAGAAGCCAAGGAAGAACAATTGCCTATACTTGCCAAGCAAAAGAAAGAATCGAAAAAGAAAGAATCAAAAAGCAAGCAAAAAAAAGAAAAGAAGAGAGAAAAAGGAAAGAGGAAGAGGAGGACGGTATGCGAACAAAGAACAAGTAAAGAGAAGAGAGCCAGCCCAATCACGAAAAGAAACTGCCTATTAAGCAACTAACAGACAACACTAGCGAATTTATCGAGCGAAAAAATTCTAACAAGAACCAAAAATAAATAAATAAAGAAGGGATTTGAGGAAGAAACAAGAAAGAAGAGGAAAGAGGAGAAAATACAGACAAAAACAGGAAAGAACGAGAGAGAAAGAGAGAAGGTTCTAAAGACCGAGAGAGAAGAAAGAGAACAAGAAGAATAAGAAGAATCAGAATAAGAAGAATCAGAATAAGAAGAATCTCAGAGAAAGAGAGAAGACAAAGAGAAAGAGAGGAACGAGGAGAGAGAAGAGAGACAGAGAAGAACAAGAGAGAGAAGAAAGAAAACAAAGAGAGAAGAAAGAATCAGAATAAGAAGAACAAGAAGAAAGAGAAAAAAGAAAAACAAGAATCAGAGAGAGAAAAAAAAAGAAAAGAGAAGAAGAAAACCAGAGAATCACAACAAGAGAAAGAGAAGAAAGAGATTTCAGAAGAGGAACAAGAACAAGAAAGCGAGGAAGAGAAAGAAGAGAGAAAAGAATAGGAGAACTCTGATCCCCTCATCAAATTTGTGATGTTTCTATATTATCGAAGGCTCCTTTTGGAGTTCCTTCTCATGCTCATGCGCAGGTAGTTTCCGTTGTATTTTGTTTTTTCTCGTCTCCTTTTTCTGGGCAATTCTTCTTTCTCTTCTTTTTTTCTCTCTTGTTCTTTCCTCTCTTCTTCTCCTCTCTCTCTCTTCTTTTTCTGATCTTTCTCCGCTTTTTCTCTTTTTGTTTCCTTGTTTTCTCTCTTTTGTCTTCTTTCTCTTCTTCTCTCTTTTCTGCTTTCTTTTCCTTCTCTTTCTTCTTCTCTTCTCTTTTCCCTCTTTTTTTCAATCCAATCTCTTCTTCTTTCTTTTCTCTCTTTTTAGCATTTTTCTTTCTTTTTTCTTTTTTCCTCTCTTCTGTCTCTTTGTTCTCTTCTCTTTCCTTTCTTCTTTCTCCCTCTTTCTTCCTCTTGTTTTCTCTTGATCTTGTTTTCTCTTGATCTCTTGTTTCTCTGTTTCTTTCTCTCTGTCTCTCTCTTTGTTTCTCTTTTCTCTTCTTCCTCCGATTTCATTTTTTCCCCTTCCACTTGGATAGCTAGCAAAGGGCTTGTGTTTGTTGTCTGGCTCTATCTTTCGAGTGGTGGATTTTTCTTCTCTTCTGTCTTTTTTCGGTGACTCTGGTCTTTATTCATTAGTTGGTTTTTTTCTTTGTGAGAGCAGTCCATTCCAAAGCATTGTTGGTAGTGCATTCGTATTTCCTCTAATCTTAAAAGGGAGGACCCATTGAGTAGATCTGGTCAAACATCTTTCTTTTCGGCCGTGTTTTCGCCTGTTCGTTGATCTCATCCCCATTTTTACAATAGTCGTCTTTTATCTCTGGAATTGACAACTTTAGCATTTGTTTTCTTCGGTCCGGTCTTTTGGGATGGGATAGGTGCGGTTTGAAAGGAATCTTCCTCCAATCTTGGATTGGTTATCTTTCTTTGATTTCTGAGTCATTCGATTTCTTCCAATAAGAAGTCTAGGTGGGTCTTAGTGATGAGTAGTAATCTCCCCTCATGGGATGTCATGCTTTTGCTCTGCTGTTTTCGTAGAATCATATCACAATGAAATCTCTTTTGACTAAGTCCACGATGTTCAAGTTCTAGCCCTAGAATTTAGGATGTAATGTCATTTTCTCCCTTGACTTTGGGTGGAGGTTTTCTACGGTCCTCTGATTTTTGTCTTTGTTATGTTTGTTCTTCGCTCAGGATTTTTCCTTATTCTTATTCTTCTCATTTCTCATGCTTTCCTCTCTGTCCTTCTTTTTGTCCGGTGTAGCTCGATTCATTCCTTCACGCTGTCTCGATTGGATAGGATCTATTTTTCTCTTCTTGTTTTCTTGTTGTTTTCAACTAGTTGCATTGGTAGATTAGTGTTTGTTGTCTCTCTTTCTCGTGATTGGTTGGATGGCTCTCCTCTTCTGTCTTGTCTCTTTTTCTCAATCACTCTGTGATTCATTTCTTGGTTAAAATAAGGGCATTCTTATTCTCTCTGTCAATTCTTCAGGGCTTCGAGTTTCGAATTCTATCGACATTTTATACATCTCCGGCATAAAGTTTTTGTTTTTCAATTGTGTTATTGATTCTCTTCTCCTTGGTCGAAGGTTCGACACTGATTTTGGTGGAAAGTGCTTACATGGTCTTAGGCTTTCATTTGTTTTTTGTTTTTTTCTATTTCACGTGCATTCCTATTTCATCTCAGATTTATTCTTTTTTTTTTTCTTTTTTGCATTCATTCATAGTTTTTCTTAGATTGGATTTTCCATCAGTGCGTCTGATATGTAAGCGTGGGTGGACCCTTCTAGACCAACTTGATTTCTCCGCTTGCTTCCGTTTGTTATAACAGCGTGGCACTGGCGGCCTCTATTGGTTTTGTGGAGCATAGGGCTTGCTTCGATGTCTTTCTTTTTGTTTTTTTACTATTTGTTTTCTATTTTGCTGTGATTCTCTTAGGGGCTTGGCATGAAAAGATTCTTTCTTCCTATGAAGATTCGTTCACCTGCTGGACTGACGGAGAATTTCTTTTGGATTTTCGAATTCACCGCAAAAGTTCTTTTTGACTAAATTTGACTAAAACTATAGCGTGCCCGTCGAATCCAACGTTTGGGATGCTTTCGTGATGAAGCTCTTGTGTTATTTACATTTACGAAAATTTCCCTATGCGTAAACAAATTGGATGTCTTTTTGGGGGCAAGACCGAAAACAACAAAGCTTTTCCACTTTTGTTTTTAGTTCTAGCAATAGCGCATGGAATACTCAATTATGAGATCTAGCTACAGGTATTTGGTTTTTGACCCCTCTCTCTGTGCATTCCCTCATGCGCTCTTATGTCGCTTTCTTCGAAGACTTCTCTAATTCCTTTTTCCATGGTCTGGACTCACCCGAAAGACAGAATCGAATTTTGTAAATTCCGGAGCTGCCACGAAATGACGAAAGAGTGTCTCATCTCAGAATTCATATAGAATTGATTGGTCGGAACAGTCTTTAGTTCCAATAGCTAAGGAGATTCTGCCATCTGCTCTTTCCTAATGGAGCGCTTATTTCATGTTTAAGGATGGTGTTTCGTCGTTGTCATAAAAAGGGTGCATGAAAGGAAAAGCCCTTTGACGTTCCCCTTTTCTATATCTTTCATATCTTTCGGGGCTTGGATGTGGAATTCCGTTTTTACTTTCTGCTCTCTCCATGGGCAGTCCACGCCAGTACAGAGCACATCTTATTCGCTTTGCCTACGGGCTCCTATTAGCTTTCCTGGGGACTCTTTCTTGTTTTTTCTGTTCCTATCTTTCTTTTTCTTCTCTCTTGTTTCTTTTCTTTTTCTGTCTTCTTGCTTTTCTGGTCCTTGTTTTCTCTCTGCTTTCTTGCTCTTTTTGTTTTCTCTCTGCTTTCTTTTGTTCTTTTTGCTTCTTTTCTCTCTCTCTTTTCTTCTTCCTTCTTCTCTGTCTCTGATTCTTCTTTGTTTTTCTGATTTCCTGTTT
Organism: Plantago crassifolia; assembly: GCA_036897885.1. Classification (NCBI taxonomy): domain Eukaryota; kingdom Viridiplantae; phylum Streptophyta; class Magnoliopsida; order Lamiales; family Plantaginaceae; genus Plantago; species Plantago crassifolia. The sequence continues at coordinate 13,415 of JAYMSM010000071.1, read as the reverse complement.
TTTCTCTCTCTTCTTGTTCTCTTTTCTTCCTCTCGGCTTTCTTTTCTTCTTTCTTCTCTGTCTCTTTTTTCCTCTCTCTTCTTTTCCTTTGTTCTTTCTTTTTTCATCTTTCTCTTGTTTCTTTGTCTTTTCTTCTTTCTTTCTCTTTTCCTCTTTCTCTTCTTTATTCTATTTCATTCGATTTCTTTTTCCGATCTCCTGGACTTGGTGGAAAAATGACTCGGAAGCTAGAAAAAGGAAATTCCATCCAAAATTCGATCAATGACCTCAAAAGTCGAGAAGTGACATGTTCAATTTGTAGAGCAAGGGTTAACTAAAGCAGAAGCCACGGGTTCATATCCTTCCTACGATCCATTTCTTAAGTTTACACACGAGTTTCCATCTTCGACTTTCCATCTTTCTGATTATCCATTTGGACTACTAGCAGAAGCCACCCGTTCCAATCCCAATCTTTCTTATTCGATTTCAATTTCACAGAGCTTTCCTAGAAATTGATAGAGGCAGCCACTCTTTTCCATCTTTCTGACTAGATCTCAATTTACTTTACACAAGCAAAGTGATTTTGTGTTTCCATTTCTCCGTTTTGACTACTAGCAGAAGCCTTTTGCTTACTAGTCATGGAATGGGAATCTCTCTTCCTCTTCTCTCTCTCTTCTTTCTCTTTCTCTACTCTCTCTCTTCTGTTCTTTTTCCTCTTTCTCTTCTCTGTCTCTCTTTCTTTCTCTGACTCTCTTCTCTCTATTCCTTCGACTAAGGGTCTCGTTCTTGCGGAACCTTTGATCTGTCTGAGAAGACCTTGACATTCCAAGGAAAAAAAGCATTCCTTTTACTTGTCCTTCTATAACAAACTTTTCCTTAAATTCAAAAATGGAAAAATCATGGACTTCATTCGACAGAAAAAACTTTTCATATTCTTTTTTGACTCACTTTATTTACATTTGCTTCTTTGACCCAAAAATGACTCAATAAGGACAAAAAATGAATTCAACAGAAAAAACTTTTCATTTTCTTATTTGACTCAACAATGACTCGAAAATGACTCCATATTAATTCAACAGAAAAAACGAATCCTTTGAACAGGAACCATGCCATTCTATAACCAATTCGACAGATCTTACAGAGAACCCATTCATCTTTCGGAAACTGGACCTCGGATTCTTTGACCTAGACTGATCTTCTCTCTCTCCTCTCTTCTTTCCAATAAGAACTTCTCTTTTCTTCTTTCTCTGACTCTCTTTCCGAACCTTCTCTCTTTTTCTTTTCTCTCTCTGCTTTTTCTTTTCTTTCTCTATTCTATCTCTATTCTTCTCTTTCTCTGATTCTCCTCTCTCTCTTCTCTGCTCTGTTTCTTTGTTTTTCCCTTTTTTTCTATTTTTAAGGGATCTTTCTTATTTCGACGCACTCCTTTCTCTCTCTTTTTTTGTTTTCTCTCTCTCTCCTCTGTTTGTCTCTTCTCTCTCTTGTTCTTTCTCTTCTTCTTCCTTTCTTTCTTTCTCTTTTCTGATTCTTCTCTTGTTCTTTTTCTGATCTCTCTTATCTTATTCTTCTTTCCTCTCTTCTCTTCTTCTTGTTCTTATTCTTTCCTCTCTTTTTTCTTCTTTCTTTGTCTTTTCCTTCTCTCTTCTTTCTTCCTCTGTCTCTCTTTCTTGTTCTTATTCTGACTCTCTTCTTCTTCTTTCTTTTTCCTCTCTCTCTCTCTCTGTTTCTTCTTTTGTTGTCTTCTTGTCTTGTTCTTTCTTCTTTTTTCTTGTCTCTCTTCTTTTGTTCTCTCTCCTCGTTCTTTCTCTTCTTTCTTTGTTGTTTTGGTCTTTTTTCTAGTTTTTTTGTTCTGCTCTGTTTGTTGTCGTGGATTCTCGTCAATGTCAATCAAAGAGTATGAAATAGGAATGAAAAGTCTTTGTTTTCTTCTTTTTCCAATTCAAAAAAGGGATTCTTAAGATGGGTTACTTCTGGCAATGGATTTCGTTGGACATTCTATCTTCTTCGATTTCTCTTTTTTCTTTTAGTCAAGGAAGTCTTCTTTTCTGCCTCTTCTTTTTTCTCTTGTTTTTTCTTTTTCTTCTCTCATTCTCTTTCCCTTGTTCCTGTATTCGAACAAGGTTTCAGGTTCTCTCTGTAAGTTTAGGTGAAGAGGGAGATTTCTATTTGTGTACATTGCTTCTGTCTGTGCGTGGGTTTGGTTGGGGTCTTGTTATTGGACTGGGAGTTCTTCTAGTTCCGAGATGATCTTTTCACTTTCTATTGTATATGTTCTAGGTCATGTGGGAAGATCGTTATAGGAAATAGGGTTGTTTATGTCATACGTGGTGCGATGGTACTTGTGAGGTCTCAGCAGTAAGGGACATTCCCTTGGTTTTTTCACGAGTGGAGAAGTGGGAGTCGTTGCAGAAGTAAGTTCGAAGTTCTAGAAACTGCACGAAGAAAAAAGATTTTCGTCATGGATGGTTTGCTGGAGGGTTTATTGTCGTTTGGGGAAGGACTGAGCGCATAGTTAGATGATTTCCTATGAATCTAGATCCTGTACCTGTAGAAGACTTTCGGGTGTCAGTCAAGGCTATCTATATAGGAGGTAGCCCTTCGATCAAGCATTTTTTTCTTTTTTATTTTCTCCTGTGTTTGGAGAACCTTCTTTCTTGTCTCTTTCTCTTTTTTCTCTCTTTCTTTTGTTGTCTCTTGTTCTCTTCTCGATCTTTTCTTTTTCCTTCTTTCTTACTTCATCAAGATCAATACTTTGTTTTCCCGGATACTTTCATAGAAATGCAGCATTTCCCTTTCTCGGGATTTCATTTAGATAAGTGTCTTTTCTGCTTGTTTTTTCTTCGTTTTCTCCCTTTAGATAGAATGAAAATCCATTTCCTTCGGTTATAACTACTTTCTCTGTAGTGTAGTCTTACTATTTACTATTCGATTAGGAGATACATTTTATTATGATCACCGATTAGATCACTATGACTCCTTTCTCTTTCTATTCTTTCTTTTTACTTTTTACGGCGTACATTCGACCAGAAAATGTAAAGCCTCTGAAATTTCTTCATCGCTATCTTCTTTCTTCTTTTGAGTTTTTAGTGTAAAACTCATCTTTCTAGTCTAGTCTAACACTCCTCTTTTCAGAACTAGTGTAGCAAAAGAAGGGAGATAGTAAAGAGCAAGACGAGGAGCAGAGGAAATCAAACAGCTATCCTTTCCATACCATATAAAAGAAAGGTTTTTTCTATCGACTTAGGGGTTCCTTTATCCTTTCTGGGACTTCCAAACAAATAGTATTGAACTAGTTTAATAAAATAGGATTTCCTAGAACACGAGTCGTCTTTCGTGATCTCAAACATCTCATACATCGGGCATTCTTTCAGTATTCTTTACTTCTTTTTCTTCCTTCTTTTCTACTTTTTTCCTCTCTCTTTTCTTTTCCTGTCTTTGTTCTTCTTATTCTGATTCTTTCTTTCTCCTCTTTCTTCTCTCTCATTCTTTCTCTCTTCTTCTCTCTGTTTCTTTCCTCTCTTTTCTTCTTCTTCTCTTATTCTTTTCTCTCTTTCTTTCTCTTTTTCTACTTTTTTTTTCTTTCTTGCTCTCCCTTCTTTCTCTGTCTCGTTCTCTGGGAACCTTCTCTCTTTGTCTTTTCTTCTCTCTCTCTCTTTTCTGTCTTTTCTTTCTCTTGTTCTTGTTTTTTTTCTCTCTCTGATTTCTTTTTCTCTGATTCTTTCCATTCGATCTTTCGGTCTCTTTCCCTCTGCTCTCTTTCCTTCTCTCTCTTCTGATTCTCTCCTTCCTTCCTTCTCTCTTCTCTTTTCGGACTGGTACTTGTCTTCTTCTTCTTGTTTTTTCTTTTCTCTGATTCTTTCTCTTTTCTTTCTTTTGTCTTTTTCTCTTTCCTGTTCTTGTTTTCTTCTTTCTCCTCCTTCTCTCTGACTTTTTTTCTTTTTTCTGTCTCTCTTCTTTCTTCTCGATCTCTCTCTTTCTCTCTTTTCTGGTTCTCTTTCTTTCCCTCTTTTCTCTCTCCTTTTCTTCTTGTTCTTGCTCTTTTTCTCTTTTTTCTTGTTCTCTCTTTTCTTTTCGATCTCCTCTTCCTTCCTCTTCTTCTCCTCTGTCTCTTCTTCCTTCTTCTTCTTTCTGCTCTTTCTGCTCTTCTTTCTTGTCTCCTCTTCTTTTGTTCTTTCTTGTCTCTCCTTCTCTTGTTCTCTTTTCTTTCTGCTCTTCTCTCTTTCTGCTCTTCTCTCTTCTCTTTCTTTCCTCTCCTTCTCTACTCTCTTCTTCTCTCTGTCTCCTCTCTGACTCGGATTCTTTTTCTTACTTATTCTTTCTCTGACTGTCTTTTTTCTTTTCTTTCTGTCTCTTTTCTTCTTTTTCTCTCTTCTCCTTCTTTCTTTCTTTCCTCTCTTCTTTTTCTCTCTTCTCCTTCTTTCTTTCCTCTCTTCTTTCTTCTCTTTCTCTTGTTCTTCTTCTTCTCTCTCCTCTGTCTTCTCTTTCTCTTGTTTTGTTCTTCTCTTGTTTTGTTCTTCTCTTTCTCTTGTTCTGAGACTTGTGCTTCTCTTTCTCTTTTCTCTCTTGTTCTTCTTCTCTTTCTCTTTTTCTTTCTTCTCTCTTTGTTCTTGTTCTTCTCTTTCTCTTCTTTCTCTTCTTCTGTCTCTTTTTCTGTCTCTTTTTCTCTGTTCTCTTTGCTCTTTCTTTTTTTCTCTCTTCCTATTCTTCTTGTTGTTCTCTTTGCTCTTTCTCTCTTCTGTTTCTTTCTCTTGTCTTTTCCCTTCTTTCTTCTGTCTCTCTCTCTTCTGTCTTTTTTTTTCCAAGCTCGCTAAGAAAGCTCCTTTCTTCGTGCTAAGTTCGCTCGTTTTCAGATTGTGAGTGCTTGGTCATGTTTGGGTGGAGGCTCCCGTCGATAGAATTCGGGGGCAGATTTGCTGTTGGATGCAATCTGCCCTGGCTTTCTTTCCTTTCTTTTTTCTACCCGAAACTCCTCTCTTGTTTGTTGTCTCCTGTTTGTTGTCTGTTTTTTCTTGTCTCTCGTTTCTTGTCAGAGATTGCTTGTTCTGGTCCAAAGTCTTTTTCTTTCTGTTTCAAGTCCTACTTCTTTCTTTGGTTCTTTTGGCTCTTAGCGCTCCGTGTCTTCTTTCTCGTTGGAAGCCATTTGTCTTCTTTCTTGTCTTGTGTCATCCTTGTTCCAGAGGACTGTCCGATTCTTTTTGTCTTTTTGCCTTTCCTTTCTATACGTTGACCCCCCTTTCTCTTTCTTTTCTTATCGACTCTCTTTCCTGCCTTTCTATTTCTTCCTCTTTTCTCTTTCTTCTCTCTCTTTCCTGTCTCCTTCTTCTCTTTTTTCTTGTTCTTTCTTTTCTCTTTTTTTCTTTCTGGTTCTGCTAGAATGGATTTTTCCCTCTTGGCGGAGTTGGTTGGTGTCCATTCGCCTGAGAATAGACGACCGCTTTTATTGGTATTGGTTTGTGTTCCTTGTCTTATATACGAGGCCCCTTGTTTGTTTTGTCCTCTTTTTTTTTCTTTGTTCTTTCTTTCTTGTTCTTTGTTGATTGGAAATGGACGACAACCAATCTCTTCTCTTCTTTCTTCCTTTCGCTTTCTATCTTGTTTTCTCTCTTTCTGCTTTTCCTGCTCCTTCTTCTGCTCCCTTTTTTCTTCCTCTCTTCTTTCTGCTTTTGTTTTCTTTCTTTTTTGGAAGGTTGTAAGGAGAATGGACGACAACTTGTCTTTCACTTATTTGTTCTTTCGATTGCTTTTTTCTCTTGCTTCTTTCCTCTGTCTTTCCTCTGTCTTTTCTGTTCTGTTCCTTGTTTTCATGAGAGATGGGGAGAAGTGGAAACGGACGACAACAAAACCCAAGTAGGTCGCTAGGCAAATAGGACAGAATGGACGACAACCAATTACTCGCTTTTCTATTCCTGTCTTCTTGTTTTCGTCAATTATCCGCAACTCTAACAACGAGAAATTGCTCGAATTCTCTTGCTCTTTCTTCTTTGAGACAAAATGGGAGACAAAATCGACAACAAAAAATAAGAAGGAAATCCAGACCGTCCTCCCTCTCTTTTCCTCTCTCTGCTCAAAGATCCGGAATGGATAAGGACAACCAAATAGTTCTTTAGGTCATTGCATTCTCTTTTCTTTGAAACCTACTTCAAGCAAAATGGACGACAACAAGACTGGCCCCCGGATCTGTTTTCCTCTCGCACTCTGCTACTAGAGAGAACGAAATGGACGACAACAAATCCATCCAACTTTTCTTCTTCATCCCCTCTTTGCATCAAAAATAGACGACAACAAAAGCTCCCATTCCACTTTTCTTCTTTCTCCTGTTTTTATGTTTTTCTCTTTTTTCTTTCTTCTGAGAACTGGACGGCCACTTTTTCTGTCGATTTCCGGCTCTTCCTTTTCGGATCTCTTTGGAAGATCTCTCTGTCTCTGACTCGATGCAAAAGATCTTTCTCCTCTTCCACTCCTGAATCGCTCCTTTTCTGAGTCACTGTCGTTGATTGATGAGAGAAAACAACAAAAAAGAGAGCAAGATTTCTTAGTCCATTTCCTCTCCTGCGAGAATAGACGAGAACAAGAAGAAAGAAAACAAGAAGATCGAGAACAAGAAGAAAAGAAGTACGAAAAAAGAAAGAAGAAAGTCTTATTCTTGTTCTGATTTCTGACACTTGTTCTGTTCTGATTCTATTTTCTCTCTGTCTCTGATTCTTGATTCTCTTCTCTCTTTTTTCTTTCCTTTCTCTTCGACTCTTTCTTCTTTCTCTCTTTCGCTTCTTCTCCTCTTTCTCTCTTGTTCTTCTTGTTCTTCTCTCTCTCCTCTCTTTCTTCTCTCTCTCTTCTTGTTCTGATTATTCTTTTCTTGTTCTTCTGATTCTTTCTTCTCTCTCTCTTCTTGTTCTGATTATTCTTGTTCTGATTATTCTTTTTCTTATTCTTTGTTCTTGTTCCTCTTCTCTCTTTCTCTTCTCTCTTCTTCTCTCCTCTCTCTCTTTCTCTCTTCTTGTTCTTGTTCTTATTATTCTGATTCTTCTTGTTCTTCTTTTCTCTTCCACTCTCTTTCTTTGTTTTCTTCTCTCTCTTCTTTCCCTCTCTGTCTCTTCTCTCCTTCTCTCTCTTTTTTGTTGTCTTTCTTCTCTCTTTTCTCTCTCTCTTCTCTCTTTTCTGCATTTTCTTTCTCTTTCTTTTCCTACTTTTCCGTATTAGTCTTTTCATGGACTCTGTCTCTGTTTTCTTCTTTACTTTTTCTCTCTTTCTCTTTTCATGACTCTTTTCTCTCTATTTCATTATCTTTCTTCTCTATTCCTTTCTATTCTCTGGACTTCTTTTTCTTGGAGTTCCTTGAATGAAAGATTTCCCCCGAAGTGTAGATTAAGGAAAGGGTAGTATCTGTAGCGTAATAAAAGTCTATAGTCTCTGATTTCGAATGAACTCGAATTCGACTAGTCAAATCGTAGTTTAATGTACTAAGAGTTCTCATGAAATTTTCTACTTTTTTCCTCTGGATTGGAAGGATTCCAGGAATGCAAGTCTCTTTGTGGACTCTTCTCTCTTCCCTGAGCCCGCCTGTCCAATAACAGGACTAGAAAAAATTTTTCCTAAACATTGGGTTTCCTAGTTCGTGAATGGACTCTGTAGAGAGTTGTCGCTTCCTAAGTTGTAGCATTTTTCAATGAAAACTAGAGAAACTCTTTGATTTCTTCTTTCACCTAGATAGACTTACTCTCTTTTTCTTTTTTTTTTACATTCCCAGGAGCAGAGGACAGTTTCACAGGTTCTGGAGAAGTCATAGAGATAGGAAAAGTGAAAAGGTTTCCGCAGGGCAGAAGTAGTAGTAGACGTAGTCAGAAAAGTGTATTGGGGCGGTACGCAAAGTTGTTTCATTGATGGAAGTTTTCACTTTTCTTATATAAGATAGGCAGATTTTCACTTTCACGGATTCTTTGGATAAGTCTTCGAAGTAATCTAGTCACGAAATAACTATACCTTTTTTTATATGTTTACTTGAATTCCTTGGCGAAGTTTCAGACTCCATTCTTTCTTGCTTAAGAGTAATGGACGACCACTCTTTTTCTATTTTCTAGCTAATTCTCTTCTTTTTCTCGATCAAGATTTGGCTCTCTTATTTTACTTTCTCTTTTTGATTCTCCTATGATTGTTATGATTGTACTCCTTTCTTTCTTATTTCCATGGAATTTGGAGTGAACTCAATGCCAAATAGACTTCCAATCCAATACTCTTGCTTTCTTGACCCTTACTTCTACTTATTTTATACAGAATAGATGACAATGAAGTAAATGGAAAATATTTTGTTTTACTAAAGAATTGGAAAGTAAAGGACATTCAATCAAGAATGGACGACAACAAATAAATAGGAAAGAAAAAAATGAAAAATCAACCAGAAAAAGAAGAAACAAGAAAAGTAGACATAGATAGTAAATAGATAGAAGATGGAGAAAGAGTAGATCAATCATAGACGACAACAACTTTCTCTCCTTCTTTCTTTGGATCAATGGTAAACGCGTTAGCTATAGGACTTCTCTCTTCTCCCTTTTTGCATTCTTCTTTCCGCTCTTTTTCCTTCGACCTAAAGGTCTCGTTCTTTTAGAACCTTCTTCTCTTTCTTGTTTTTCTGCTCGCTCTCTCTTTCTCTTTTCTCTCTCTTCTTCTCTTTCTTTTTCTTCTTCTTTTTCTTTTTTTTGCTCTCTCTTTCTTGTTCTCTTTTCTCTTCCCTTTCCTTTGTTTTTTGTTTTTCTATCTTTTCTATTGTTTAGGGTTTTTCATAGTTTCTTTGACTTCGTTCTTTTCTTCTTTTTTGTACGACCTTCAGTCTACTACTCTAGAACATAAGAAATAAATGTAATTATTCTATACTTGTTATACTTGTTAGTGTTCAGTTGGATTTTAGATCTACTTGAAATGAAACAACAACCCAAAAATTCGAACTCGACCCGTTTTGCAGCAGCATTCCCTTGGGGTCCCTGGGGAATTGGAAGACTTCGAAATAGTGTTGGTCCCCGCTTCTCTAGACTCTTCTTAATTCAGTTTTCATTCATTCTTGTTTTTTCTTGTTTGATGTTCTCTATCCATGGGACATATACATATAAAGTCGGACTATTCTTAAACTATTCTTAAATCTTAAAGTAAAGTATTTTTAAGAATTAGGTGCTTACTAAAGTAGACTCCATACCATAAGAGAGATCGAATGCAACGGTAAAGAATGAGAATAATCTTTTAGTAAAAATGAAAATTTCTATTTTCTATTTCATAATAACGACGATCTTCTACTAGCTGCTCCTATTTTTCGAACTATTCTGGAAAAGTTTTTCTTTGTTTTCTTTGTTAGACGTTGTTTTGGACGAGGAAGTCGCTAGATGCTGAAGTACAAAAAAAGTAAGGTCCAGGATCGTTAGTTCTAATCCTATTTAAGTTATAATAATTACTACAGCTACGGAAGCTACAGAGTATTCTATCTTTGTTATTGGATTATTTATTGTTATTTAAATTTAATAATAGATAATGTTTATTATAGATAATATAGATAATGACTGTGAGTTTTGTCTCATCTTATTTTCTTTTCTATTCTTTTTCCTATTTCTTCTCTCTATCTTTGTCTTTTTCATTTCCTTCTTTTCGATCCTATGTAAAGTGTAAAGGCTGTTGTCATTTGCTGGCTTGGTAATGGTGTGTAAAAAAAAGGCTTCTTCAAGTTTTGATGAATCTTTTCTTTTGCTTCTTATTCAAACTACAATGATTTATTCATTCCATTTCATTCAATATGAAAAGTATGGATTCCTTTTGAGTAGGCATTTTCTTCTAGAATTAGAATCGGATGCTGCTGCTTTCAAACAATCACAAGAAAGGTTTTTTGATTTTGTGCAGAATCTTCCACTCCATCCAAAATCTTGTATTTTCTTTTCTCTCTCCTCGCTTGTCTTTTCTTTTGTTCTTCTTTCGAACGTGGAAGCTTTAGAATTGTGTAAGTTAGTTGCCTTTGTTTGTGTTTTGGGGAGGAAGTGAAAAGTGTTTGATGCCTGTACGTTGATTTCATCCCCATTTCTGGAAAAGTATTCTTGTTGCTTTTTCCAACTTACTTTTTTATTTCTCTCATTTGGTTTCTTCGGCCTGGTCTTAGTAGCTTTTTAGGTATTTTTGACTGGTCGCTGTAAGAGTCTTCCTGAGTTATCTGTCTTTTATTGTTTATTTTTCTTATATTATTCTGATTTTTCCGAGGCATTTCATTTCGCTAGGAAGGTGGGGTCATAGGAATCTCCGTTTGGGGTCTCACATGCATGCTCCTTCTGCTTTTGACAATCATAAAGAAATTTCTTTTGATTTTTTACTACCCTATCTTTCCAATTAGCCCTAAAGTATTTTCCAGGAATTTGTCTCTTGCTCCTAGCTCGTGTTGTGTTTTATTTCTATTCTCGGCTTTTCTTTTGATGGTGAAGTGTATTTCTTTTTCTTGCTTGTACGTTTTACTTTTTATTTATTTTGTCTTTTTCTTTTTTTCGGACATTCCTTTCCTTCTTCCTTTTTTTTCTTTCTCTTCTTTCGACTTCCTTTTTTGTTTTCTGCTTCTCTTTCTCGTTTCGGATTTCTCTTCTTTGTTCTTTTTTTGTTTTCCTTTACCAATAGGCATTTTCTAAGCCTTCTCTCTTATATCTTCCTTCTTCTCTCTGATTCTATCTCTTTTTTCTACTCTCTCCTTTTTCTACTCTCTCTTCTTCTTTTGATTCTTTTTCTTTCTTCTCTCTCTATTTTTTCTCTTCTATTCTTTTCTCTCTTTCCCATCCTTTCTTTTCTCTTTTCTTGCTTTTTTTTCCTTCTTTTCTTTTTTGTTTTCTTTTTTCATTTTCTAATTCTATTTGCTAAAATACTTCCTAAAATATTTTAGTAAATAGAATTAGAATAATGAATAAACAAAAAAGCAGAAACAATACTATTTTTGTTTTGTAATATTTTATTTTTAATGTATTGTTAAAAATTCAGATTCAAGAGATAACATTTTTTCATAGAATTGCTTTGATAATAGATATAGATTAGATAGAAAAGATTGACATTACTATATTTATTTAAATTTAAATATTATAAACATATATTTTATTAGAAAAATAAAATATAGAAAATAGAAAAAAAACTTTGGATAAAAAAATTAAGTAAAAACTATGAACCACCAGGGCTAGCTAAATTGGAGTTTTTATAAAAAAAGAAGAAAAGAATAGAAGTAAAAAAAAAACAATTCTAAATTAGAAACAATAGACCAAACAGGAAAAAAATAAAGAAGTAAAATATATCTAATATTCTTCTCTCATTTAGTTTAGCTAGAGATCGGTAACACCTAAAATGTAAAATGAGTGAAAAAGTAAGCCCAACCAAGATTCGTATAAATCCAAAACCTAAGAAAAATAGAAAAGTTCTTCGCGAAAGGAAAAAAATAAAAAGATCGAATAGACATAAAAAAATAAATAGGATTCCTAAACTAGGGACAAGGACAACAAGAAAGGAAAACACCCACATGGATGACATTTTTTGACCAAAGAACTAAAATTTGATTTAAGAAGTCAAAAGAATGCACGACCTCAAGAAGGCTGCAGCTGGGATCTCAAGTATGCGCGGGAAGTTAAAAGCACAGCAAGATGGAAAAACACAAGACATTTTTAGGTTAAATAGAATTTCCGACTAAAGAGCTAGAGTTAGAAAAAAAAAGTAAACAGAATAGCAATCCACCACGAAATCAATGATAGATAGAGAGAATTGTCATGTGAGACAGTCCGCATTGATGGGAACAACGACAACATAAAGACAGATGAGTCAAGCAGTAGAAAACAAATAAGAAAAAGTGACCTTAGGGCCCTGAATGCGGACCTTAAGAAAAAATAAAACCCCTGAATCCCACTTCAAGCAAACCATATAAAGACAATATTTCTTTCACGTTTACAAACAACCAGTATCAGTTCGTAAAAATGAAATAGAGTCGGACGAAAATGCAACTGTCACTTTCTTTTTCTTGAGAAATGTCATATGCATAGTTTTTTTTCCATTTTACTGTAAATTGAAATTAAGGAGAAATAAAATCTTTCTTTATAGGAGATCAAACAGAAAGAGAAAGCAAGAGAGACATTTTCGAGCTATTGAAATTCGTTTACAAAGAAAAAAAAATGTAGGAAAAAGGTCCCTTATCTGAGTAGATCGAAAAAGACCTAGGCCCCACAAAAGCGAAAAGAAGACCAAAACTAAACGGAAAAGATAATGCCATGGGTTTTTTATGAGATTAAAAAAAGATTCTAGAGGGGAAAGATAGAAGGACCTGAAGAACCTAAAAAAAGGAGTATGGGAAGAATGCTGCCAATGAAAGTAAGCAACTTTAGCATATATATAATGTGTAGGGCACTTATGCATCCGGAAAAAGAAAGAATAGAAAATAAGATCCCACAGTAACATCGAAGCTGACAAGATAGGAATTCATACAATATTTTTAGGTTTAACAACCACCTCCTTCTACCAAGCTAGAAAAATCCACACTCCTAAAAAAAAAGCACATGAATGTCAGACTCTGTGCATTAGATATCATTAATTACAGAAGTAAAGCTTTCCATCATTTATTAAAAGATTACAAAGGTATAGGATAGGTTGGGCAGGCTTGGGTAGAAAAAAAAGACCCATTGAGATCCAAGTCCGACGCCAAAACCTAAAGTATATAGTTCAAAGTTCAAAAGAAGTGAACGCGGGTCAACCTTACTACAGAAGAGGACGTAAGTAAAAAGAGTCAATCCATAGAGCCATCCACTACGGAAACTACACAAAAAGAAGGGCCTGATTAGGACTTTGTATTGATCACATAAAATTAATGACTATCTACAAGAGGGAGAATTCCGCTGCTGTTTCTATTTATTTGAGACTTCTCAAACAAAGAAGAAAAAGAAATCCATACTAATGAGTGCAGCCTGGATCCAACACTAAACCAAAATCAGACAAACAAGATTTAGAAAGGACTTTTGACAAGTAAAAAAAGTAAGAAAAATAAGGGGAAAAAGAATAAGGCCCATTTTTCCTATACTCTAAGGCAAAGAGAGAAAAAAGCAGCACCCCGAACTAAAATATACTTTACAAAATTAAGAAGGCCTTGTAGAATTCACCCAGAAAAAGTAGAAAAAAGGTGCTGCACTCTCGGTGGAAGGAGAAAGCAAGGAAATTTATATATTATTAATATATTATAAAATAGAAAATGAAAAGTAATTTGTTATTAATTTGAATTCATTTTTTTTACTTTATTATTTTTTTAATTAAATAGAAAATCTTATTCTAGTTCTAGAAAATAAAAGATATAAATAATCTTTCTTTCCTTTGACCAAAACTCTCTTTTGTGTTTATTCAATTATGATTTCAAATTTATTGTTTCCCTCGAAAGGGTCGGATTTTATTAAAATTAGCTTCGTTTTTTT
>JAYMSM010000070.1:0-21563 GCA_036897885.1 Plantago crassifolia | reverse complement strand
AATAAAAATTAATATAAATATAGTTTTATAGTGAAAATAAAATAGAAAAACACAAGAAAAAAGATTTTTCTTAGGATTACACAGAAAAAAGAGGTTCTCGTTCCTAGATTGGAATTTTTGAGCCCGGAAATACATCCAAAAGAAAAATTTTCAAAATAATTTCTACTAATAAATATAATCTGTTTTTATCACTGTTGAAAATACGGTATGGATGTCTGTGGGGAATATCTTTTACCTATAGGACCAGATCTTACTAATTATTTTATTTTTATTTAATATATATATAATATATATCATAATCAGCGAACATATCGTAGAGTCATAGAATAGAGAGTAAACTTAAAATAAATAGAAAGATTTCTCCAGCAACAAGAGAAGAAAAAAATAGAGGAAAAAAAAGAAAGAAGACGAAGTATCCAATTCCTACAGAGTGAGAAAATCGATCTACAACAGAAAAAACCTCCAATGTTTTTCGTATCGAACAAAAACTACGTTAAAATAGTGATGCAGGCGCGGATGCAAAAAGCAAGAAAAGAAAAGATGTTAAATATCGACTTCTAGTAAATATGCTCTTTTACAATACCATATGAAAAGACAGAAAGAACGATGCACTGGGAAGAAGCCGTCTTTGCAAGAACCAAAATAGAATTCAGTATAGAGACAACCAAAACTGGATAGAGAAGAGCCAATACCTAATTTATTAATATTTACAAAATATTTTCCAATAGGGAAACTATGCCTTCAAAGACTCCACTTCCACTCATTGATCAATAAAGAGAATATTTCTTTACTTTCTTTTCGACCCCTTCTTTTTGATGGAAGAATTTAAACCATCGACCTAACTGTGAATGACTGATGTTCTTCCCATTTAGTTATGATCCTCAGCAAACCGGACTGAAATCGGGCAAAAGTAGATCCTTTTGATCTCTTCACTTAAAGACGAAATAAGGTGTAGAACCTTTAAGTGGAGGACTAAATAAAGATAAAGCTATTTTTCCAAGACACCCCTTCATGACTCAATCTCGAAACGCAAGGCTAATGCCGTGTTTTCGCCCACCTCAAAAAGGGGAGTGAACGTAGTATATGTAGTACATTTTTTTCTTTTTTATGCTAAGCCCTTCCATTTCCTGGTTAAAACACTTTAACAACATACTCACTCACAAGAAGGAGTCACATGAAGAAGGGCTGCTCGGACAACGGATTCCCTGCCCAATTCAACGAGTTGAAAGAATGGAAAAATATGGAAAGCCTCTATCTGAAATCAGGGAAAGAATCGAAAAAAGGGCTATCTTTCGTTTCTCTTGTTTTGCCCGAACCAACCTTTCTTTATGATTTATGGAAAAAAATTCCCGAAGTTGCACTTTTTAATTATTAAAAATTGTCTGGACAAAAAAGAAAGAAAGGAAGTCCTACTTACCTCCCATTTCTTCTATTGTAGAATTATATCTTACCGGTCTTGGCTTGAAAAGATTGATGAAAGGCTTAGCCTAATCCCCTCAATGGATAGGCGTAGGTTGAGATCAAATCAGGTTGGACTACCCAAAACAAAAAAACAAATCATGTTTCGGAACTCGTAAAAATCTTATTCTAGGATCAAAAGGCCCATTAGCAGATTTTATAGTCATAATTAAAAAAACAGAATTTGATATTCTCCTCCTATCTTTGTACTGTAGCTCCGGACGTAAGTTGAGGATAGAATGCCTAATCTCGTCCACTCTCTTTATGAATGGGAAGAACTAACATAGACCACGTGATCAATTTCAATCAATGGATCAATAATCCAATCCTATCCTATTATCCTATATAGAATAGAGGATGATATATGACCCGGCTAATATGCTTTTCATGTTCAAGTTGGGTTTAAGTCTTTTGCTTCGTGCGGAGGTGGAGTCTGAAAGTAGTGGCGAGGTGAAAGGTGAAGTTCTTTTTTGAACAGAATCGAAAAGCTTCAATCGTGCGAGATCAGACTCTGTTATGGAAAAAATAGAAACGACTGCGTTACTTGATCCTTTAGAAAGATTGAAATGAGGTGAGAATAGACTCGACTGTAGGGAAAGGGAGTGAAGTAAGGCAATCGACTCATCTACTGACCACATCTCTCCTTAGTGAAAATCATGCAACTCGCATGTTCTATAAAGATACTTGAAAAACTTCCTTATCATAGCCGACTAGCACCACTCAAAGTTTTCCCCTTGTCATGGCAGATGGGTGGAGATTCAAGGTTGATCAAGGACTAATTCTCGCTTTGTCACTCCGCCAACATCTTCGCCCCTTGTACGATAATGAGTCTGTCTTGTAAGTTATTTTGTACTGGATTAGCTTCTGCCTGTACTCCTAAAGAACAAAGCGAGCCTCTCTGCCTATTGATGAGGCGGACCAGAACAAGGGAAAATGTATTTTCGGAGTGACCTTCTTCTTCGTCATGACTTCAATCCCTTCCTTGTTCCTCTAGTCGTGGATCCTCCCATGCAGCCGCCTCGGAGATTAGGAATGAAAAGAATAAATATGAAAGTCCGGTTCAGCCCGGATATCCAAGAAGAAGATCCCCACATTCCGGCATAGGATGGACTTTCCGTAAAAGAAGGAAAGAAAAGTTTTCGGGTTGGCACGCCCATATCTGCAGGGAGTCAATGATGAAGCACCGTCAGTAGATTTCATAGTGGAATCAGTCGTACTCATTCTCTTTCCCAAAGGGTGGTGAGTAGAGGCTTCGGTAATATAAAAATATAGGTAGATCCTGGCGAAATGAAAGAATTGGATGATGTCTCCTATTTCTATACTAGACTTAATTCTAAGGGTAATTCTATCTAATAAAATCCTGCTGCCTTACCGAACCCTCGCGGAGGTATCCCCCGTCAGGAGCTTTAAAGTCTAGTTGAAATGCACGAAATTGACCTTCTTTATTTTTTTTAAAAAACTAGAGCAGAACCCTTAATCCACAAGGAGAAAAATAAGAAATAGCTGGAAATCAAGCTATAGGATAGGAAGAAAGACATCAAGAGAGACGATAAATGAATAAGGAGAATCTTTTTTTAATGTAACTACCAAATACTGTCATGCTTACTAACTGAACCAATTAGAAACGGCTAAGAGAAAGGTATGTATGCCCGATGTTAGAACAAGGGGGCGTCTTGTCTTGTATGACGGAATCGCCGAGCATCTCTGAGAGTGTGGGTAGTTAGACTAAAGAGAATAGAATCCCGTCAGAAGGTGCTTAGCGTGAAGAGCTAAGGAGGGCGGACTTCCAAATAGCCAAATAGAATTAATTCAAAAGGAAAAATAGAATGGTGGAAGAAATTTTTCATCCGCTTCAGCACCGGCGCGTGGGTGGCGCACTAGAGCAAAGGAGAAGAATACTAATAGTTTACCATAGAAAAGGTGTTGAGATGGAGCGGACAAAGCGATTGGAAAAATGCCATAATCAGGGAGTGGACCCCAAATAATAGAGTTTGACAGTGGATGGAAAAAGGGGGTTTTCTGGTGATAACTATCAATTAATTATATAGTAAGGCTTTCGAACAAGATGGTAGGTGCCGTAAGGCAGGTGGGATGTTATATTATAAATATTATAAGTGGATAAAGAAGAGCTGTGCCTTAAAGACCATACGTTAGCCCGGATTCTTAGTATGAAAGTATGAAAAGGGACTTTATGTGATATCGATTTCTCGACGAACTCATCGGTAGGATCTAACTCGTCAGGGGGGCTCTCTAAACAAGAAATGATTCGACTCTAAAAACGGAACCGATTACGTCGTAGGGGGGCTCCTATAGAAAAAGGTGAGTGCCCGCAAAAAACTCTTTGACGTGAAACTCTTTCTAATGATTGTGTAAATGATGTGTAGCGTTTTATATCATTAAGTCTCAGATGACCTAGTCTTCGCCCTTCTGAGTCGAGGTAGCATTACAAGAATGTCCTATGAGATGGTCAGGTACGATATTGAGCATTTTATCTTACAGAAGCGAATAGTATAAAGAAATCCCCTAAGCTCCTCAGCCGCTTACGAAAGAAGCTGGATCGTGGACCAGCTCAAAAGAAAGATCGGAATCGGACTTTACCAAAAAAGACTGTTCATCACCGGTCTCATTCTGTATGCTATAAAATAAGAAACTCTCATTTATATTTTGTAAAGTTAGGTTTTGATTTATAGTAATCCAATTCTCTGTCTTCATAGCACCTCTTGTCACCTTTTCGCTGCAGTCTGCCCTAGCACGTCTATTGACCGCGGCTTCCTCTTCAAGCCGGATTCTGTTCTGTTCACTTAGAACATTTTCCCTATGATAGAGTGCTAACGGACTATTCTTTTCCGATGTTGCTTCATATCCTCTGGCTGTACGTGTACTATAAAAGTCTATGGAAGACCTGGAGAGTCACTTGTTGGCAATGAAAAAAGTCCCCTCTCGCAGAGCTATAGCTCGGGCTTTTCCCCTCCCCCTCCGTTGGACTTTTCGTGGCTGCTTGAACTAGCTTCGGCTCTCTTCATGATGATATAGAGTCTTTCGCTGATCCCTAGCCCCTTACATAGCGACTTCCGTTGTCCATTTTTAATAAATATACTGAAGGGAGGAATACTAGGATGAGAGCGTTAGTATCCCTTGCTCTCAATCGATTGCTCACTGCCGTATCATCCGAACAAAAAAAGGAATAAGGAGGCATTCCGTCTCAATGTGACCATCGATAGCTTTGTCTATTGAAATAGAATCCGCGGTCCTATCTTTCTCAATTCATCGATCGGCGGAAACCGTACCTACTTTCTTTTCATGATAGATCAAAAAGTAGAAGAGGGAATCAACTAGGAACTGGAATCCCCTTTTCCTTTCCAACCATTAAAGGTACGTGCTTATTACAACTTAACCTATTACAAATACCACCCCGGAAATTAGGATCCCAAAAGCCGGGCTCTCTCATCGATATGCTATCGAGTAGACTCTAGCTATTTTAGAGAGAGGGGAGACTCTGTAGATGTTTCCAGGGTCTTCTCTCGCCCTACCCTACTACTCATAGGAAAAGCGCTACTTGCCTATTGACAGAAGTCGTCCCTATACAATGATGAAGTACTGGGGAAGGCCCCATCATACTTAGAGATATGGGATAGAAAAAAAAAAGGGGAGACTCAAAGCCCAGGTATAAGAAGACCAAGATCAAAAAAATCCGTAAAGCAAACAAATAAGAAATTGAATCCAAAGCCTATTGACAAAGAAGACCTTCCGCGAAATCCCGCTAGAAAGTAGAACATTCCTAGACTCACAAATAGAAATGATCCCTAATAAAACCAATTCAAAGCTGCATAGGATCCCCCATCCAACACCTACACCTAAAGCCTACAAAAAGACGAAAACAGAGGTGAATTATTGCCCGAGGAAAGTTTCAGAATTTTTCATTAAGAGAATCAACATTAACTGCAGGCATAGAATGCGGGGTAGAAGTCTTGAAAGAGCAAAAGGCGGATTTTTTTAGAAATCATTAAAATAATATATATAGGGAAACCAAGCTCCTATGTTTGCCACCCCCGTCGTATTTCATTTTTCACCTGAGGACCCATTCCACCTATCATCTTATTGAATAACCAACCACTTCAGAATATTGGTGGAAGAAAATAATACACTAAAGAATAAGACTCCAAAATCCTAATCCTAAATTTATATAGAAAGAGCTTGGCAAGCGATCCATCTAAGCCAATGGTGTACGAAAATAAGCATACATTGGAAAAGATATGCAAACACATTGGGGATAGAGTTTTCACAAAAGCTATAGGTGTGTGTGTAATGAAGATAGAAGTATCCTTATTAGTCCATCTGCATTTCAAGAAAGAATAGAATGCCCTTCAATCAAAGTGGAATTGAAGAAATTAGGAAAAGAAACAAGAGATAGTTCTAAATGAAGGGTACAGAATAAATAGAAAATCAAAGGGAAAGACAACGAAAACGCATGAATCAAAAGAAAGCATGGTGTCCACCTACTATCGACAGGAAGAAATATGTTATAGAGAAGTCCACTTTTTATTTCATTTTAAAACCCTGATAAAGAACTTTCCACAAAACAAATATAAGTAGGAATAGAAAACCAAGCGCACTGCTTAATTAAAAAGAAAAAAAGAACCCTAACCAACAATCCAATACAAGAAAAGAAGTAATCGAAAGAGAAGAAAAAAACAAGATAAGAAGTAGAAAAGGAGAAAAAAGCAAGAAAAGCAAAAACAAGAGAACAAAAGAAGAGAAAGAAGAAGATATCAGAAAGAAGAACGAGGTGAAAAGAAAGAAGAACAAGAGAAAGAAAAGAAGAAGAAGAAATCTGAAAAGAAAGAGGAAAAAGAAACAAGAACAACAAGGAACTCCTGAAAAAGGAAAGAAGAACGCCGAACTTCCAATAAAGATAATAAAAAACGAATAAAAAACCCAGGAGAAGGAATTTCTTTTTTCTTTTTTGTTTGTTGATTTGAAATGGACAACAACTATTCTTTCTTGTGCTGATTTCCCAATCTTGTCCTTCTCTCTTTCGTATATGAAAGCCTCATCGTTTGTTCACTTTGGTTTCTTTCTTTTTTCTCGAACTCTTTTAGGCATTCTTTTCAAGACTAGAAAGTTCACTCATCTACTCGACGACTCTCCTATTTCATAATTCCTCCTCTCTCTGAATCCTCTTTCATCTTATCCTACCTGATTCTTTATCTCTGGAAACTTTGCTCATTAGTAGGCTGCAGCTCTTCTTTCAGATAGGAATCGAGGGCAGTCTCTCACTTCCGCTCTTTTTTCGACTTGCATTTCGATTTTTTTGTATTTATGGATAATGGATATTCTAATCCCGCTTTTCTCAATCAAATATTTGTTTTCTATTTTATTTTTTAATGTATTAAAAATTTTTTTATCTAATTTCTATCTATTCATAATTAATCATAATTAATTAATTAATTATCTAATCTAAACTCTATTCGAATATACAACTTTCATTTTTATTTTTCCTAAAATGTTTTGGGTCGGCTTCTTTGGTGTATTTCTTCGAGCCCCTTTCTAAACCAAGGACTCCTTGAATGGGAATAAAGAAAAGGAGTTTAAGAATAGCTTTTTCCCACTTTCTTTCGATTCCACCAAGTAAGTTTCCTTTAGTCATTTCTTATTGTTTAGTAAAAAGTGTTTAATTAAAGAAGTTCACTAAAGTTCTTATGATTATCCCGAAAAATATCTTTGTTGATTTCATTTTTCTACGTTACATTGAATTAGAAGGCTTTCTTCATTTTTGGGGGGAGAAAATTTAAAAAGAAAAATCGACCTCGAACGCGGATCTACATTTTTCGTTTGAAAAAGATTAATTATTTTGTATCTTCTTATTTTAGAATGAGAATCGGACCTCTTTGCTTGAAGCAGACTACAGCCCTTCCTCCCCTCTGCATTATTTTAATTTATTTTCTCCTTGGCTACTTATTTTTTATTTGATTTATATCTATCTACATATAGAACTACTCGAACTAAGTATTCTTTCTTTTTAATGATTAGCTACCTTTTTTTTATTTAAGCATTTCACAAAGTTTTTTCTTATTTCTTTTTTTCCGGTGAACTTTCGATTTTAAGAAATTCTTCTCTTTATTTACATTTTGATTTAGATTAGAAAGGAAAAATAGAAAACAATTTAAACTTACATTGACCACATTCTTTCCTGTAAAAGTTTTTTGGACCCTCTAGTATATGTGACCCACCTTCAGACTAGGGCCCCACTTCTTGTGAACCTACCTTGTGGAAATTTCTTTTCTTTCCCTTATCTTTCTTTTCTCTGTTGATAGGCTTTCTTGTTTGTTTTGTGATTATTATAGATAGATAGCATTTTAGATTAGACTTTATAACTTTAAATTAAATAGATTCTATTTTCTATATTTATATTAATTCATTTTTTATTTAAAAACTTTTTACTCTCTATTTCGAATAATCTGTATTTTCTTCTTACTAGATTCTTACTAGAGCTTTTTTCGACTTTCCATCCATCCTTTTTGTCAAGGATTTTTCCCTGGATTCTTGTTTTATTTGCTCCTTGGGTTAGTATCTTTTTTCTATCCCAATTCCTAAATAGAGTTCTTCTACGAATCTATTATATTATAGTAAAGTAATATATGCCTATACACCTACACCGACTAGCGTGGAATCTAGACATTGGTTTTAGTCATCCGTTTCTCGACATTCTTTCTACGTGTGTTCCTTCTCTTCTTCTCTCTTTTCCTATGTATGCTAATCATTAGTCCACTTCTCCTTCTCTGGCCAAAGTACTTCCATGTTCGGAAGTGCTTTTTCCAAGGGTCTAACTCACAAGCAACTCAAGCTCAGTTACTAACAAAGATAAGGCGAACGGAACTGGCATAAAACTAGTTCATGTACGCAGAAATAATAAGCACTAATCCAGTTAAAAAAATCCATCCTGAAGTGCATTTCATTCAAAAAAAGAAGAATATTCATTGACGAAAAGATTGAGAAAGGACAGCACACCCTATTTCTGGTATTAAATTAAGGTAAAGAGAAATCTTCTCAGACACTTCGGAAACTTTATCAAAAGCCGTCCTAGATACAACGAATCTAGAGATAGAAATCTGAATGCAGTTGGCCCAGAGTATGGGAATTCAGAAAAAGAAACTCAACCCAGAAAAAAAGATAGAAAGCCATCTCTGACCGAGAAAAACAATTCCCCCGAAACACTTCTAAAGGCAGAAAAATTCTGTGCAAATAGATCTAAAAGAAATTTTCCACTCTCCATCGATCCACGTATAGTATTCATTTTCCTATTTTTCCATTCTACCCTTACTTCTCTTTCTCTTAATTTATTCTTTTCTCTTCCATCTTTTCCTAGGATATGTAGGAGATCGAGATATTCTATGTCATGTATGAGTATGTCATGTAGGAGATCGAGATATTCTATGTATGTATATGTTTCTATGTATATGTTTCTATGTATATGTTTCTATGTATGAGTATTCTATGTATATGTATGAGATCGATTCCGAGATTGGATCTCTTCTTCGACTCTTCTTCGACTCTTCTTCTATTTGTTCTTTCTTCTCTCTGGAGACCTTGTTTCCAGTCTCCCTTTTAGGGAGTTAGTAACTAAGGCTAGGGACGAAGGACAAGCCCCGAAGGACGGTTTCTTCGCCCCTGGGTTTTCTCACAGAGAGAAAAAAACTGGAGTGAGCCGGCTCGGCCGAGGGATCGGCGCGAGCGTCGGGTTCCAACTACGTCAACCACGAATAGGAGAATGATTATTCAGAATCTGAAGGAAATCCAGGCAAGCCAACACCATCATCCGAAGAAATCGAAATGGAAGGAGAGGATCTGACACCAGGATGACAGAAGAGAAGATCTATCGAAATTGTGGAGATGTATTAGAGAGATTCCGAGATTGCTCTCTTCTTCTCTTCTTTCTTCTTCGCTCGGGCCAACCATGTCTCTTTATGCCAAAAGGCATTAATACATATGGGGCCAGAGGAGCCGAAGACTCTCGAAAGAAAGTGTCTAACTCCCCTGGCAATGGCACCAAGAGAAAAAAAAGGAGGAGTCATCCGGGATCGGACGTTCGCACGTCACGAGGCCCGGGGTTCCCAATTCTACAACTAAATGGCAAAGAGAAGGAGACATCAGAAAGAGAGAAGGAGAAGACGCCGCCGGAAGAAATAACAGAGAGAGCGGATCCGAGACCCGGGGGATCAAGAGGAAGAGACCAATAATCGAATAGGTGATTCTAATAGAATAGGTGTCCAAGATCCGTAGAGTCCAAGGGGGCTACTACTATCAATTGGTCATTCCGGAACGGGAAGGAGGAGTCCCTTCAGGGGGGCCCTCCCGCACGAGAATGCTGTGATTGCGGATTCTCCGAATCCGGGCGACAATCACGAACGCGTTCACCGCATTCCTTTGTACAAGGGCAGGGTCGTCGAGGAGCACGAAGTGGTGAACGACGTCACTTCTGCGCCACGACAAGCCTTTCCCGGGCTATCGATTTCTCGCTAGCCAGAAGAGGGAGGATCCAAGGGGATCTCTAGGAGAGAGCCCTTTTTCCATCTTTCTCCAAGGAAGTCTATGAAGAGACCCGGTGGAGAAGGAAACAACTGGTGCATGCGATAGGCTGCCGCCTCCTCTCCCTTCCGATCAGGGAAATCCCAAGAAACAGAAATAAGCCGTTCCTAGCAAAGACAGCAATCCGGAGATTCTTCCTTGCTTTTTGGTCGAATTAACGGGACTTCTTTTGGCTGACCAAAAGCTCGAAAGCGAGATCGAAAATACAAACTTCTTATTTATGTGATCTTTCTTTCTCTGATCTTTCTTTCTCTGATCTCGAAAACACTCCTTCTTGGAATTCTTTCTTTCGATTCCATTCTTTCTTTTCATTCAGATTCTTTCCACTTTTGATTCATTCAGATTCTTTCTCTGAATAATAGGAGAATAGGCTTCATTTGCGGAAGAAAGAAGGGAAAAGACAGAAAGAAGAGTGGAGAACAGAAAAAGAAGACAGAGACAGACGAAAAAGAGAGGAAACAAAGGAATAGAGAAATGGAATGCGAAGAGAAAGAATCAGAGAAAAGAAGAAAGAAGAATCCGAATAAGAAGAGGAGAAAAGAGAAGAATCAGAGAAAGAAAAGAAGAACAAGAGAAAGAAGAAAGAATCAGAGAAAACCAAAAAGCAAAGAAAAAAAGAAAGAAAGAATCAGAGAAAGAGAGAGAAAAGAGGAGAAGAACAAAGACAAGAGACAGAGAATCAGAGAAAGAGGAAAAGAAAATGGCTTCGGATAGTCAAATCCAGAGTCCAAAGGGCAAGGGAAAAGAGAAGTAGATTCGAACCCGACATCCTAGGTTCGGAAAGCGGCGCTCCAACTAACCATCCAATGCACCAAACAAATAGAGGTTTGGAATTCCCCTTTTCCATATTACAGAGAATCGAAAGGGAATGAAAAACGGAGATTCCCTGTCCCCCTTTTGCATTACAAGTCTACGTTCCCAGTCAGTCAAAAAAAGAATCGAGCGAAGAAAAGAGAAAGAAGAAGAAAAAGACAAAGAAAGAAGACAGAGACAGAAGAGAGAAGAAGGAATAAGAACCAAAGAAGAATCAGAACAACAAAGAAAAGAAAGAAGAAGAAAGCAGAAAGAACAAGAACAAGAAGAAAAACAAGAGTCAGAAGAATAGAAAAAATCAGAAAGAGAAGAGAGAGAGAAAGAGGAGAAAGAGAGGAAAAAGAATAAGAGAGAGAAGGAGAAAGAAGAGAGAGAGAGTCAGAGAGAAGGAGAAAAGAAGAGTCAGAGAAAGAAAAGAGAAGAGCGAAAGAAGAAGAGAGAGAAGACAAAGAAAGAGGAGAGAGAAACAAGAAGAGAGAAAAGAAAGAGAAAAGACAGAGAAAGAGAGAACAAGTACCAAAAAAGAAGAAAAGAAAGAATCAGAGAAGAGAAAGACAAGAGAAAGAGAAGAAAGACAAGAGAAAGAAGGGAAAGAAAGAATCAGAGAAGACAGAAAGAAGACAGAAGAGAGAAGACAGTACGTACCAATCTAACAGAAGAACAAGAATCAGAGAAAGAGACAAACAAGAAAGAAGAGAGAAGAGAGGAATCAGAAGAGAAAGAGAGAAAAGAACAAGAATCAGAGAAAGAGAGAGACAGAAAAGAAAGACAGACAGAGGAGAGAAGAAAGAGAAAGAAAAGAGAATCAGAGGCAGAGCAAAGAAGAAGAGAGAAGAGAGAGAGGGAAGAGAGACAGAGACAGAAGAAGAACCGGAAAAGAACAAGAGAAAATAAGAAAAGAAAAAGAAGCAGAGAAGAAAGAAAAAGAACCAGAGACAGAGGAGACAGAAAAGAGGAGAGAACAGAAGAGAGAGAAAAGAAAAAGAAGGAGAGAGGACAAAGAGAAAGAAGCAGAGACAGAGAGAACAGAAGAGAGAGAAGAGAAGAAGAGGCTTCCACTATTCCGAGGATTTCTATTTAGAGTCTATCTATTCCAAGTCACGAAATTCACTGACTGCCAATCTAGGACTAGGATTTCCGTTCTACCCGACTTGCAGATCTCGACCAATTCTTACTCCAACCCCAACTCAAAGATGCGCTAGTCCAGTTCTAGCACTACTACTTGGGTTTCCGATCCTACTTGCTCTTGGGTCTCCCATCTCTCGTTCTTCTGACCCGGGATTCCTACTAAGAAATGGAAACGACCTAGCTATACTATTTCATTCTTTACACTATTCTCATTCTTTACACTAGCCAGCAAATCTACCTATGTAAGGGAATCTGAGAAAAATGCGTACCTATCCTGCCTAAATTACAAAAAACAAAACTAGCCAAGAGTCAGGCAATGAAAAGAAAGAGGAGAATGCCAACTCGGAGCCAGCCGAAGTCCACTCTTATAGACTACAAAAGAGAGAGAAGAAATCAAAACAACAAGCAGAGCCAGACAAAAGAGAACCGGAGAAGAAGGAGAAAGAAAAGAGACAAGAGACAGAGAAGAATCACAGAATAAGAGAAGAAGAGAGGAAGAGACAGAGAATCAGAAAAAAAAAGGAAAAGAGAAAAGAGAGGAAGAACAAGAAGAAAAGAAAAAAGGAATAAGAGAAAGAAGAAAGAGAAGAAGAAGAGAACAAGTCTCAGAGGAAAGAAGAGAAGACAGAAGAGACAAGAGAAAGGGAGAAGAGAAAGACAGAAGAGAGACAGAAAAAGAAGCAGAAAAAGAGAAGAGAAGAGAATCAGAAGAGAGAAAGAGAGAGGGAGAGAGGAGAGAACCAGAAAGAGAGAAGAGAGAAAGAAAGAGAGAGAAGGAGAAGAAAGAGAGAAAAGAAGAGTAGAGAGAGAAGGAAAAAAGAAGAGAGAGGAAAGAGAGAGAAGAAAGAAAAAGAAGACAGAGAAGAGAACAGAAGACAGAACAGAGAAGAGAGAGAACAGAAGACAGAAAGAGAAGACAGAACAGAGAAGAAAGAGAAGACAGAACAGAGAAAGAACAAGAATCAGAAAATATGAATAAGAAAAATAAGTAAGAACAAGAATAAGAACAAGAATAAGAAGAATCAGAATAAGAGAAGAAGAGAAAAGAATCAGAAAAAGAAAAGAACAAGAGAAAAGAAGAAGAGAAAAGAGAACAAGAGACAGAGAAGAGAGATCCAAAAGAGAAGACAGAATCAGAGAAGAAAGAGAAAAAGAGAGGAAAGAAAAACAAAAGAAAGAAAGAGAGGAAGCAGAGAAAGAAAGAGAGAAAAAAGAGATAAAACAAGAAAGAAAGAGAGACCCAGAAAGAGTCAGAAAAAGAGAACAAAAGAAAAGAACAAAAAGAAATCGTTCCAGAAAGATTACGAACTCTAAGTACCCAACTTTATAACTAGAAAAGGAAAAGCCCTCGCCACTGCTTGTCACTAACTCAGTACCAGCCCTCCACTCCTTCGCACTACCGAACTCAGTCATTAGATCAAACCCAAATGCGAACTAGAAACTTCTCACTAGCTCCACCTATCTAAGTCCAAAACTCAACAAAAAAAGAAGGAAAGAGAGAAGACAAAGAAAACAAGAACAAAAAAAGAAGACAACAAGAAAGAAGAGAAGAGAGAGAAAAGAACAAGAGGAGAAGAAAAAGAGACAGAAGAGAGAGAAGGAGAAGAAAGAACAAGAAGAAGAACAAGAAAGAGAGAGAGGAGAGAGAGAAAGAAGCAAAAAGAAAAGAAGAAGGAGGAAAAAAAAGAAGAGAGAAGAAGAAAGCACGAGGAGAAGAGAAAGCAAGAAGAAGAGAAAGAGAAAGCAAGAAGAAGAGGAAACAAGAGAGAAGAGACAAGAGGAAAGAAGAGAGAAGAGACAGAGAAAAGAGCAGAGAAGAAGAAAGAAAAGAAAAGAAGACAAGTGTCAGAGAGAAAGAGCCGATAGAGAGAGGAAAAAAAGAAGAAAAAGAAGAACAAGAGTCAGAAAAGAGAAAGAAACAAGAAGAAGAGAAAGAAGAGAGAACAAGAAAGAATAGAGAAGAGAGAAGAAGAACAAGAGAAGAGAGAAGAGAGAGAAGAAGAACAAGAGAAAGAGAGAAAAGAGGAGAGAGAGAAAACAAAGAAAAGAAAGAAAGAGAGAGAGAGAGAAAAGAAAGAGAGAGAAAAGAAGAGACAGAGAGAAAGCAAGAAGAAGAAGACAAAAGAAAGAGACAGAAAAAAACAGAAAGAAGAAAGACAAAGAAGAGAGAAGAAAGAGAAAGAAGAAAGGACAAGAAGAAAGAAGAGAGAACAAAGAAGGAATCAGAGACAGACGAAAGAGGAAAGAAATAAGAAAACAAGAAAAGAGAAGAAAGCGAACAGAAAAGAGAAAGAAAAAGTAGAAAAAAGAAGCAGAGAGATAAAGAAGAAGAAGAAGGGAAAGAGAGTAGAGGAAGAGACAAGACACTTCGGGAACCCAAAGATCCACATGAAATGGAAAAATACCATTTTGCAAAAACAAAGACGAAAACAACAAAGAATCCAAAAGCGGTTACTAAAGAATCTTGAAATAGAAAAAGAAAGAAAAACCGTAAATTGCATTTCCATTCTAAGAAATAGGAGCCAAAACCCAATCAGAAAGATAAGCCAAATACTGAGACACAAATGAAGAGATGCATGCTAATCCATAATGCATCAAGGGAAACCAGAAAATAAAGCACCCGGGGAAAAATCCCTGTTATCTCGAATCGAGAGAACAAAAACAAATATCAAAATAAAGTAGAAAAGTAGAGAGAATAGAAGCGAGAAGAAGAAATCAAAGAAAAAAAAGAAAACAAAAGAAGAGAAGAGGGAAAGAGAGAAGGAAAGAGAAGAGAATAGACAAAAAGAAAGAAGAGAGAAAAAAAAGAAGGAAGAGAGAAAAAAGAGAAAGAGAAAGGACACAGAAAGAAGAGGAACAAGAAAAAAAACAAGAGTAGAGAAAGAAAAAAGAGAGAAGAAGAAAAGAGAGAAAGAAGAGAGTAAGGAAAGAAGAGAGAAGAAGAGAAGAATGAAAGAGAGAGAGAAAAGAAAGAGATTTAGAGAAAAGAACAAGAAGCAGAAAAAGAAAGAGAGTCAGAGTCAGAGGAAGAACAAGAAGAAAACAAGAAAGAAAAAAAAAGACAAAAGAATCAGAACAAGAACAAGAGAAAGAAGAAGGAAAGAGAAGAAAGAGAGAACCAGAGAAAGAGAGAAGGAAGAAAGAGAAGAGAGAACAAGAAAGACAAAGAAGAAAAGAAGTCAAAAACAAGTGTCAGAGGAAAGAAAGAAGAAGATCTGAAAGACGTTCTCCCAATGAGTCTAGACTTGGCCTCCGCTTTCGCATTTTCGCCTTGCCACTTCTCTCTTTCCGCTCTTCTCTCTTTGGCTCTGCTTTCTTTGACTTTTTTGCTTCTCCTCTGTCTTCTGATTTCTTCTCGATCTCCTAGTTAGCTATGGAAGAGTAGAGCAGTAGCTCCTTTTTTCCCTCTAGTAGTAGGCCCACCCGAGGGGCGGACAATGATTTCTCCTTGATTCCAGAACAGAAAAAAGAATCCATCGTCCAGCCTTCTACCACTGCAAACCCATCTTCGAAAGGGACCGGAGTCAGATGCTGCTAAGAGCGAAAAAAGGAAAGCAGAAGGCACCCAACCTCAAAAAGCAGAGCCCTTCCCCCGACAGGATAGGAAAACGGGCGAGGGGACTGGGCATCGAGAAGTCTCCCAATAGAGAAACAAAAAAGAAACGCGAGAAACAAAAAAGACAGAAAGAGAACAAAAAGAAAAAGAGGGGAAGAAAGGCAGAAAGAAGCAAGAAGCGAAAGAAAAAGAAGAACAAGAAAGAAAAAGAGAAAGAAGGTGATGAAAGAACGAAAACCAGAAGAAGAAGGGAAAAAACAAGAACAAGAAGAAGACAAGATAAAGAAAAGAAAAAGAAAGAGGAGAAAAGAAAGAGACGAACAAGAACAAAAGAAGAGAGAAGAAAGAGAGAGAAAAAAGAGAGAAAGAGAAGCAGAAAGAAGAGAAGAAAGAGACAGAGAAAGAAAGAGAAAGAGGACAAAAAAGAGAAGAAGAAGAGAAGATTCCATGCACGAGAGCACGAGAGAATCAGAAAAGAGAGAAGATCCCTGCAGAGAATCAGAGAGCAAGAAAGAAGGAGAGAAGAGCACGAGAAAAGAGAACAAGAGAAGAAGAAGAAGAAGAGAGAATAGGAAGAGAGAAGAGAAGAAGAAAAGACAGAGGTGCTCGAGGAAAGAAGAAGAAGTGCCGTCAACTACACAAAAAACAAGAATATAAGGCACAGACGGAATACCAAATGCATCCCAAGAACAGAAGAATTCTACCAAAAAAACAAACCATTAGGAGTAGATGTAATGTAGGGGTAGGACGATGGAAAAAGAAAATAGAGTGAGTTCAAATCCCTTTTCAAGAAAGAAGTAAGTTAAAAAAATATAAAAGAATAAAATGCATAAATCACTGCAAGGTCCTAGACCCAAAGAATCCGACCAGCCCGCTGACATACAAAAACCAATCCTAATACAAAATATTCCTCTCCACGGTGAAAATGACTGAAGTTTCCTAAAGCTATGGATGGGAAGAAATGAAAAAACTCTCGAAAAATGATTCTATAGAACAGATTCAAGCAACACTTCTCGTAATTTTAATAAACAATCAAGAAGAACTTGGAGAAAGGAGCAGCTAGAGAAAAGACCACCTATACATATTACATATATCAGATCCATAAGAAATCCTATCTTTTAAAATGTAGATGGAAGAAAAGTTTTTATTTTTTTTCTTCCCAAGTGGCCTAGATTATTCGTAAGGCTAGATTGAAATTGACTTCCACTACATACAACATGAGATTCGGCCACTCTGCTTTCTATATGAAATGACTTTCACTAAAAAATAATTGACGAACTTTCCATACACAATTATCTGAATGACCACACTTTCTATATAGAATTCCCAGAGTGATGTCATATATGCAATTCCCTATACGAGACCAAAACAAAGTTTCGTATAGAAACTACTTCTTTTACTTACTTTCTCTCGTTTTTCGATCGACTCTTCTTTCTATGTGGCTGAGAATGCACCTATATAATTTATGTCCCATTTCCAACTCCATGACTGACGGAGATCTATTCGAGTATAGATTCGCTCACTCTTCTATAACCAAATTGGTAGACCATATCTATCTTATAACTATACCTAATTTGGGCATCTACAGACTTTTCCGACACTCCATATTTTCTAAACTAAACACAATGACTACAAAAAATAATGAAAGACAGCTTTGGACTCCATTCTAGATGATTTTTATATTCTATATGAGATATACGAGCCATTCTTTCTATACAATTTTATCTGAATAAATGATAGAACTTTCTATACGAAATTCCTTCTTCCGGATTTCTCCCTGACGGATCGAAGAGATTCAGTCAACAATAAAAAGAAGAAAATATTAATATAAGATGAATCACTCCGCTTTCATATACCCAATGACTTCTACGAACTTTCGGAATGAATGAAAGAACGAATCCTTTCGCCAAAACCACCTTTCTTAAAGAAAAAGCGGCCCTAGAAAAAATAGTTTACACCAAATTAGGCTGCTAGACTAACTTACTTACTAACACTACTTACACTAATGACATTTCATATATAGAAATATATACTATCTATATAGTATACATTGCAGCACATAGGACTAAAAAAAATTTCTAGCCAAAAGACTGCAAAAAGAAAGAGAAGAAGAAAGAAAAAACAACAAGTAGAAAAAAGAAGACAAAGAAGAAGAAGGGAAAGTAAAGAAAAAGGACAGAGATGAAAAAACAAGGAAAACAAGAGATCGAAATAAAAAAGAGAAAATAAAGAATGAAAGTTTTTCTTATTGTTAGATAATTGGATTGGCGTCTAGTCTCAACAAACAAAAAGAAGAGAGGAACACGAAACTTAAAGACAAAAAAGAAAGAAAGAATAGAAGCTTGGTTTTCTTGTTGTTCCATTTTATAGAGCAGAGGATTTCTTACTTTTTTTATTTCTTACAATCTACTCCCCCAAGTCTTTCGTTGTTGTCCAGTCCAGATTGGAAAAACCAATCTATATATCGATCCAATCAAAGAAAAAAAAAGAGCCTTCCATTTCCTTACTCTTTTGTTGTCGTCCATTCTCTCCCAGAAAGAAGACCAAGAGGAAAGAGGAGAGAAGAAAGACAGAGAGAAAGAAGAAAAAAGAAACCATGAGACAGAGAAAAAGGAAAAAATCGAGAAGGAAGAGAAGAAAAAAACAAGAAAAAAAATCCATTTCAAAAAGAGAAAAGCAAGGACAAGAAATAGAAGTAAGAAAAAGAAGAGGCTGGGTCCCATAAGAGACCAGTAGGATTCTAAAACAATACAACATAACATCTAGCCTATCCAACTAGCACCTTCTCATCATTGAAATACATTCTATAGAACTAAAATAGAAATAGAAAGTAAAAGTCAATATCATGGTGCATAGAAAAATCTTTTCTGAGCTACTAAACGACAAGCTGTATGGAACATAGAAAAATGCTTTCGACAAAAACACAAGGAAGAGGAACGAAAAGCTTATAGAAAAGTACCTTCCAGAGTTCACTCTATGCTTTCTATTTCTATATTATTTAAATATTTCTATATTATTTAAATATTTCTATATTATTTAAATATTAAAATAGAAATGAAAAATTCTTTCCAAAAATAGATCCAAAAAATAGAAAAAGGATTGGAAAAGAAAAACAAAGTTAATCAAAAAGGAAAAAAAGAGGTTGATTCTGATCTCCGTAGAAAAGATACGTCTAGATAGACCAAGTAAAAAGAAAAACTCTTTTCGGAAATGATGAAAAAAATGTCATTCCAACTTAAAACATGAATCTAGTGAAAAGTTTTTTTTCTTTTTTTAGTTTATATATTTTTTTTATATAGTATAGTTTATATATAGTATTCTAGTATTTATAGAGATTTATAGTATAATTAAAATGGAGTCAAATAAAGTTTCTTATTACGATAAGTAGAACAAAGGCAGGAAAATGCAAAAGAAAAGTAAGAGATTGCTTCGGAAAGTGAAAGCTCGTAGGAAGGGCGCAGAAGATTTATGTCAAAAAAAGGACGCGAGTACCGAAAAGAGATAGAAAAAATCTAAAAAAAGAAAAAAAAGTAGAAGCAAGCGGAATTTTGATCACGAGGAAAAATCTTGAGAAAAAGTAGAATGCTCTATCACCTCCCCCCGGAAAGCACGAGCCACAATGCCATATAGAAAAAAAAGAATTTGCTTACTTATATACATACACTTGTAGACAATCGAAAGCGAAATCTCATTCTTCCTCGATCAGATAAATCACAGGGAGCGGAGCAGCACAAAAAAAGGGGGATTTCCGTCTAGAGATGTAACTATAGTTTGATTAAACTATATTAGTATATTAGTCAAATCAATTTTAGATTCTATTCAAAAAAATGAAAAAATTATGAAATGTAAAAAAAGAAAAATAGGGCAGAAATTATTTAAATTAAAAAGCAAAAAAAAGAAACAAAAAAAGATAGATGCCTACAACGCCTAGAAAAAACTTCGAAAAAAGAAAGCAAGAACAAAGAAAAGAGAAAAGAAAGAAAGGGAGGAGCAGCAAGGAAGGATAAAGAGAAAGAAAAAAAGGAAAAACAAAGAGAAAAAAGAAACAAAGTCAAAGGAAGTAGAAACCCAAAACCGAAAAAGTGAAAGAGAATGGTATAGGTTAATCAATAGTCGTTAATTGAACAAGAATAGAAAATAAAGCCAAAAAGCCTCGTGCCGGGAAGACAACAGAGAAGACCTTTATTCGAAACAAACAAAAAAGAGAAAACCCTTTCCAAGAAAGGGAAAAACAGAAAAGAAAAAATTGACGTTCACCTATAGGCAAATGTTACTCCAGCTATTTTTAAAGGGAAACTGGATTTTATTTTTCAAAAATTGACGTTCATATATGGGTGAAATCTACTCGATCACATTTTACAAAGGAAATGGAAACCAAAAAACAAAAAATGCCATTTCATATCATATATATACAAAATAATATACAAAAAAAATCTTGTTTCAAAGAGAGAGAGAAGGGGGAGACTGAGGCCAAAGCTATGAGCAAAAGAATAAAGCATGATAGTATTCAAAATACATCATGAGTGATAGCAGGAGCAAACAAGTAGAAATAGAACGAATCGAAAAACGAGCTCGAAAAGACAAATAACAAGAAAAGAATAAGAGGAAATAAAGCTACACGAAAAAACATGGGGTGGGAAAGTCCGAAAAAAGATTAAACAGAATCCTATCGAAGAAAGAAAAAAGAAACAAAATGAAATAAACAAATTTAAATGCACTGCAACAAGCAGAATTAAGGGCGTCGAGAAAATAAATGAAACAATGAGGTTCAAAGCCTACTTTCTAAAAAAGTAGAACAAAAAAAAAGTAAAGAGTCAGAAAGAAAGAAAACAGAAAGAAGACAGAAAAAACATAATACAATCTATTACAATTATAATTATATGTATGTAAAAATTTTTTGCATTTACAATTTACATATAAAAACAAAAAAAAATTTACATAATCATAATATATAATCATATACATATATAATGAATATTCCAGATGTAAATATTGTAAATAAACAAACAAAAGAAGCAAAGTCGAATAACTAAAACTAAAACTAAAACAACCCAGAAGAGAATCTTATACAAAACTATGAAACGAAAGCAATTATGGAAATTGCCTAGAAGACCTAAAAACCCCGCATTCACTCATTCTAGATTCCAATACAGAGGATGTCAAAAATAGGGTCCCTTAGATCTACGGAGAGAAGAGATATGCATATATATGTTCTCCTTTCTTCTTTCTGTACCACAAACTGTACCACAAAATAGGAACTTTAAAATAGAGTTAGATAGAGTTGAAAAAGGGAACTTTTCCATTAAAAAAACAAGAACTCGTGCATAAATGTTATAGATAGAGATAGGATAGTCAATTTGTATGAAGAAAGGAGTGAATTTTAAAAATTGAGATTAAGTAAATATCATATCGAAAGAGTCGTATAGTATTTTTTTTAGTTGCGTAAGTATGTGAGTATAATATATATAAATTATATAAATAAAATAGTAAAGAAAATAGTGAAAAACCCCTTTAGGAAAGCAAGTGAAAACAATGAAATACACCATGAAATAAGAAATGAAAGAGATCTTTTGGGAAAGAAGAGAGGCCCTAGTAGGTCCACCCCGAAGCTCCCCAAAAATAGAATGCGCTCATTGGAAAAATTGAAGCATGCTTAAAGGTATTCTAATTTTATTTTGGTTTCTATTGTTCCAGGAGAGAGAGATTGCTTAATTATAATTCTAAATAAAGAGGAAAAAAGAAGGAAAGGAGGGTTGAAAAGAGATACGCAGTGAAAAAGAAAAAAAGAAAAGCGAACTACCCGAAAAAAAGACTGTTCCATATTCCGTAATCCGTAAAAACAAGAAGAAGGGCTCTGTCTATATCCATCAAAGTATCCCATGCAGAAAGTACAAAAGGCTTACAAGTTGTGACCAAGCCAGCTCTATACCATAGAGTTCACAGAATTGACAGGAACGATTAAAACCTTTTTAGTTTAGTAAATTTTAGTAAATAAGCCAAACGAACTTTTCAAACAAATAAA
>JAYMSM010000069.1:0-21665 GCA_036897885.1 Plantago crassifolia | reverse complement strand
AATATATAAAATAATCTAAAATAAGTGAATAAAATAATAGTTTTATATTATATAGTTATAGTTTATAGTTAAAAAATATAAAAATGAAAATAAATTAATAATAATAAATATATTATAATAATTATATTATAGTAAATATATTATAGATTAATATCGAATTATTAATATCGAATTATTAATATAGAAATAGAAAGAAATAGAAGTCAATAGAAAAAGGAAATAGAAATATTCGAACATAAGAATATTCCTAATGAATCTAAGAGAGGGAAACACAGTCATATAGAAAAAACAAAAGAAAAAGAGAGCTTCCTTGGGATTACACATTTCAAGGATTTTACGGAGCTTTGAAGCGGATATTTGGAATTGGCACTAAAAAAAACTTTTTTTAACAAAAACACACGAAAAAAAGAGCTTGCTTTTGATTCCACGTTGACAGGACTTTGCGTCGATTTCGAACACATATTTCGAATTGGAAAACAAAGAGAAACAACTTCATACATCCAAAACAAAAGCAAATGAGACCTTGCTTGTGATTGGACCTAGGCAGGACTTTTCAGAGGTTGAAACACGATATTTCGAATTGGCACGGAAAAAGACAATGAAAAGAGAGATCGAAAGAGAAGAAAGAGAGAAGAAAGAGGGAAAAGAGAAAGAGAGAAGGAGGAGCAAAGAGAGAGAAAAGAAAGAAGAAAAGGAAAAAGAGAGAAGGGAAAAGAGAAATGAAAAAAAAGAAGAAGATAAGAAGAGAGAACCAGAGAAAGAGAGCAGAGGGAAAGAAAGAGAAAGAGAGCAGAGAGAGGGAAGAAGAGAAAGTGAAAAGAAAGAAAAAGTAGAAAAGAGAAAGAAGAGAAAAGAATCGGAGAAGAAAGAAAAAACAAAGAAAAGAAAGAAGAAGAAGAGAGGAAAAAAGAGAAGAAAGACAAAGAATAAGAACAAGAAACGAAGACACAAGACAGAGACAGAAAAGAAAGAAGACACAAGACAGAAAAGAAGAAAGAAAGCAAAGAGCGGAAAAGAAAGAAGACAAAGAAGAGAAAGAGAAAAAAGAGAGAAAGAAAAGAAGAAAGAGAAAAGAAAGAATAAGAAGAGAGAGAAGAAAGAAAACGAGCAGAGAAAGAAAGAGGGAGAAAAAAGAAGAAGAAAAAAGAAAAGAGAGCAGGGAGAAAAAGAAAAGAGAAAGAAAAGGTTCGGAAAGAACGAGATCGAAAGATCGAATCGAAAAAAAAAAAAAGACAAAAGAACAAGAGAGAAGAGAAAGAGAGGAAACAGAGGAGAAAAAGAAAGAAGGGAGAAAAAAGAAGACAGAAGAGAAAAGAGATCAGAGAAGAGAAGAAGAAAAACAAGAAAGAGACAGAGAAAAATGAGAAAAAACTGCAATCTTGCAACAAAACAAGATAAACCAATTATTTTTACTATTTCATTCACTAGAAACTCAAGGTTATGCTTAACACCAAGTCTTGCTAGTCTAATAGATCTAAATAGAAAATTAAAAAAATCGATGAATTGGAATTTTACATAAGCTCCGGAAAAGAGCGCCGGAAAGTTTAGAAAGAACCCTGGATTCGAATCCTATCAAATAAGTAAATAGAAAGAAGGAAAAAAACAAGAACAGTAAAAAGCTCGATTAGAGAAAGAAAATGCGTCTACCGGGAGCAAAGGATGGAGAGTTTTGTGGACTGGGTTTAGAAATTTGATTTTTTATTTTTGGAAATCGAAAGATTGAAAAAGTGTCTATAAACACTATAAATAAAGATTCCCTTTTTAATTTTTTTGATCAAACAAAAAATTGAGATCACATAGACCTATAGACGACCTAGTTAATCACCTAGTAAATCAAAAAGCTAAAAAATATAAAATCGTGCAAGAAAAGCCGAAAATTTCATTGAAAGTAGAAGTAAGAAGTAGGAGCAAAAACCAAATAACAATAAAGAAAGAAAAGAAAGAGATTAATAAAAATAAAGAAAAAAACAAAGCGAATACTAAAGATTACAATGTTTTTCCAATCTTAGGATGGCTCCAATCTAAATCACTTTTCTCTTTGAGATAAACTTCAATTCTTGCATTAATTAAAAAATTTAAATTAATAATTAAAATGAAAAAGGATTGAGTTAATTTAGTTTGTCCAGATACCAGATAATAATAAAAAGATAAAAATAATGAAAAATAAAATGATCGACATCAAAAATAGAGTTAAGAGATCATATTTGAGAGCCCGTCCTACTCAGTTGACTCTCACATGCTACTTGTAAAAAAGGCCGTCGAAATCCTTATTGTTGTTACACACCACTAACAGAAATTTTTACTTATAATTTTTTCTTATAAGAATAAGAATATAAGAATAGTTTAATTCTATATAGAAATTTTGTGTGTGTATTGTGTATATAAAAAATTAAAAAATAAAAAAAGGTAAGAAAACAAGAGATCCAAATCCAGTCAAAAAAACAAAAAAAAATTGGTTTGTGTGTAGTAGCAGTCTATTTGTCTGAATTAGTTAGAAATAGTATCTAATAATATTTAGTTATTTGTATAGAAATAGCTAATAACTAGTTAATTGTATAGAAATAGTATTCAGAATAGAAGAATTGATATAGAAGTGATTTCATTGTATAGAATGTATAGAATAGAAGGAGTAGAATTAGTATAGATACTATATAGATAGTATATAGAATAGAAGAAATATAGAATAGCAGAATCTCCTCTTTGACATAAATTCTTTTAATACACGGTATTTTTCGGGCAAAGCAGATAGGTTTTTGAGGGATAGCTTGATTCCCTTCCCTTTTTCCTATTGGATCCTTTTCTTCTCTTTCTTCTCCTCTATCTTTCTTTCTTGTCTCTTTCTTTTCCGACTTTTCTTTTTTTGTTTTCTGCCTTTCTCTTCTGTTTCAATTAAAGTAGTTTCCATTTTGATTTGGAAACAAGGCAAGAAGCTTTTCATGGAAAACATCGAAAAATGAAAACTCAACCTACTTACAATACCCTAGTCTGGTCGCAGTGAATTAATTTACTGAGATATCGATAAACGATGTGCCCAAACCTATTTTCTATTACTGAGTTTTTGCACTCGTGCTTGTTGTTCTTAGATCTTTTGGGGAACGTAAAGAATGATTCTATTAGAAATTTTTTTTATTTATTACATTAACATTTTCACATTATTATTATTTTTTATTTTTACATTATTGTCTATATACTATAATCTATATACTAAAATTTTAATATCTAGTCTAGATTTAATTAGTGTTTTGATTTAAGCTTCTTGCTTTTTTCTTTGTCTAGACTCTTGTTTTTGTCCTTTTTGACCTGTCCTCTTTCTTGTTTTTATCAGACCCCGCCTCCTTCATTTTGGATTAAGAGATTAGGATAGGAAAATGCGCATGTCTAAGTGTGTTGGTTTTTTATGGTCTTTGATGGTGATTCAAATCTACTTTTCTATAGAGTCTTGTTTTGGAGTTGTCGGATCGCTATAGCGCGTTTATTGGCATTTTGGGGATTGATTGGATTAGTTCATAACTTAGATTGAAGTTTATTGGTAGAGAAGGTAGGATTGTTAGTTGGAAAAAGAAAGAAAGTTTCGTTCTTCTGTTTTTTAATTTAGAGCCCATGCTAGTTTTATAGCATAGATGTAAAAGAGAATGCTTCTTTTCAACTGAGCCTTGGAGTGCCCTTTCAAGTACCGACTCTTTACTCAGCTTTCTTGGTTTTTTCTTATTATTTTTCTTTTTTTTAGATTCTTCTTTGTTTTCCTTGTACTTCTGCTTCTTCTTTCTGTCTCTTGTCTTATTTCTTTTTTTTTGAATTTTTCTTTCTTTTCCATTCCTCTTTTTTTCTTTCTTATTTTTTGTTTCTCTTATTTTGTTATGCGTTACGCTCTTTATTGCTTTCTTCTTTTTCTAGACTTCGGTCCTTCCATTTTTGACTCGACTTTGTTTTCGGAGGTCGTGGATGTTCCTTTATTATATTTGACAAGCAATAACTAAGTTTCGTGTATCTCTATGGTGAGACTTTTCGTCCGTATCGTCGTGAATCCAATCCTTTTAATCAACCCAGCTCGGGACGCGGGGCCTTTTTAAGTAAGTGTTGACTTCTTTTTCACTATTACCTTTTATTCTTTTTTTTTTCGTCTTTCTTTTTTGTATTTTGTAGTAAAGAAAGCTTCTTTCCATTCAATTTATTTTAAAGAATCCTCCCCTCTATCTATTGTTTGTTATTTTTCTAACGATGCACTTAATTATAGAAATGGATCTGTAATACAATATAACTAGAACTTTACTACTATTTCTAATCTATTTTGATCTAGAATTATAATTAAGTAAGACTAAGCGATCAAAAATAAATAATAAAAACAAAATAAAGACCAATTTTAGAAATGTAGTGATTTTAAAGGCTAACGAGCATATTTCAATTTTGCCTTTGAGGTTGGGCCGGCCAGTGCACTTTTCTTTCCATTCAAATTACTCCAATTTCTATATATAATTCCATCTTTGATCCAAAATATAAAAATAGAAAGATATAAAGAAGATTTTACTTTGTTCTATCTATACAAACTTTTTTCTTTCTGCTATTCTTTTTTTTCTTACTTATTTAATTGCAGAAGGATTTGAACTAGCAGTTTTCTACGTCTTTTTCTGTATACATTCCATTCAAAGATCTGATCGCAATCTTTAAAACACTCATAGGATGAATTCTTTCTCTTTTCCGCGAGATGTGGGATCCCTACCGTGTCCTATTTCTAGGCGCATGCGCTCGTTTCTTGCTCTATTTCTTTCCTCACACACATTATTTTTATTTTTCTGTCTTTTTGTCTTTATCACTCAGGTTTCCTGTGAGTAGTTTGCAGTTTGAAAGATGACTGCTCCAAAGGTTTTTTAGTTTGAGTAAGCTTTCCATCTGCTCCTTCTTTTTGGATAGGCGGGTGCTTTACCCTGGAGGTACTGTTCCTCGTAGAAATGTGCTTTTCAATGATAGAAGTGGAAAATGGGGCCGAAGCTTACTTACCACTCCTACGACTTCACTGTTATGTTTTATGCCATAAAATTCTTTTCAGATTTTGCTTTTTTTCTTTTCGTGCCTCTTTTTTCTCTTATTTTCTTTTACATTTTTTTGTATTTTTCGAATTAATCTAATAATATGAAGTTCTTATAAAAAAAGCACTTTGAGCAGGAATGAAATTTTGTTATTTTATAATTAATGTTTTTTTTAGTTGAATATTGAAAAAAGAAAAGCTTTCCTTTTTGATTCTATTTAGTTTCTAAAGACTTCTAGGCGCTCTGTATGAAATGGAAATTTGAAGAATTCTGTTTGTTAAAGGAAAATATAGTTTTTTATTAAATTATTTTTTTCTTTAGATGAAAACAATTTTTTACTATATTGGGTTGGATTTTTGTTACGAAAGGTTGTTATTTTCTTTTTGGTTTCTAGCTATTTTTCTAAATTTGTCATTTTTTTGCTTTTTTTTTTGTTTCCATATTTTACTTTCTATTTTAAATTCCAAATATATTTTCTGCCTAGCCCCCTCTTTCTTATGTATATGAGTTTTTTTAATTAATTAACTTATATAAAATATAAAAAATAGATTTGTTATTAGTTATTTGTTATTAGTTATTAAATAAAAAATAGAAAATTAAATAGAATTAGAAACGTCTCATAGCATTCCGTTTCACCTTTCTCAATTTTTTTAGTGATCTCGGCACCAGACCACTGAAGTAGTTGTTTTTTCATATATTTTTGGCTGGACATGACAACGGATGCCACATTCCTTTCAACAAATAATTTAGAAGTGTTTCACTCCGAGGTCTTGGCGTTATGGTATAAACCAATTTGTTAGTTGGTTCATTATTTTACCTTCTATAATCTATAAGAAATAACTGAGCTCTTTCCTTGCTAGAAAGTCAAATTGACTTTCGTACTAGATTTTTATTTTTTTATCTATTTCTAGTTAAAATAATTTTCAGATCTTTCTTTATTCGTTGTATATTTCATTTTTTTAATTCATTTTTAAAGTTAAAAATGAAAAAATAAAAATAAGTGAGTGTTTTCGCTTTGATCTATACTTATACGAAAAAAATAACCATAACCAAAGATATATATAATTTACGAATTGAAATAGTGTATTTTTCATGTATTTTTATAATTGAAAATTCCTATTCCCTTTTTTTCATTTTTCCCTTCAGGGATCTAGACTTTGGATGAAAAACCCCTGTTTTTCTTCGAAGTAAAGTATAAGCGGTCTGCGGTCTGTTAATAAATGTACTGGGTCAAGGTTCCAGAGACATAGGTCTCTGAAATTACTTGGGTTTATCAAAGCTTCCTCTGGTGCGAAAGGTTATTCTTTTGAAATATTTTCTTTTCAATTATTTTAAATTAAATAAAGATTCTTAAAGACAGTAAGAGTTACTCACAAGACTTTTCTTTCTTTTTTTATGAACTTATTTTTGTGTTTTTTCCTTTAG
The DNA here is from genome assembly GCA_036897885.1 of Plantago crassifolia. Taxonomy (NCBI): domain Eukaryota; kingdom Viridiplantae; phylum Streptophyta; class Magnoliopsida; order Lamiales; family Plantaginaceae; genus Plantago; species Plantago crassifolia. The sequence continues at coordinate 15,216 of JAYMSM010000069.1, read as the reverse complement.
ATCTGGCTTTCATTGATGACTCTTTTCTATTTTCTTGGAATTGACAGAAACACTACAAATCAAAAGACAAAGAACGAATCCATGGAGTTTAAGCAACCAAACAAGCAATAACAGACCAGAGAGAAAAGAGCCATCATACGAGAGAGAGAAAAAAAAAGAGTTGATCGAAGAAACACAAAATTTCTAAAAATACCAAAACCTAATGTAAATTCAAAACAAAGAAAAAGAACAAAAATAAGAAAAAGAATAAGCAAAAAAAGGATGAATAGAGAAGAAGTCAGAAAAGAAAATAAGAGAAAGAGAGGAATACAAAAGAAAGAGAAGCAAAAAGAAGAAACGAAAAGAAAGGAAAAAAGAAGAGTTTTGCCGAAACCCTCAATCGAAAGGGCTGCCTTAGAGAAGCCAGCACACCGGATCCATCGACCACATACTCTAGCTCTAGCAGAATTCATGATTGGAAAGAGAAGGAAAGAGAGAAAAGAAGTAAAAGTAAGTAAACCACTTTTCTAGGGGCGACTACCCAAACAAGACAAGAAAAAAGCCTTTCGAAAAGGGAAAAACAACGGGAAACGGAGTTTAGTACACTAAAAGGAAAGTATTTTAGAGAAAATCCAGTTCCACAGTAATATTCAAATCCAGAAAAGCGCACTTAAGACAATTCTAGGAAACCAAGTACAGTTCCACTTTTTCCATATTCAATCTAGCAATAGTCAAAGATAAACCGGCCTTACATATTCTCCAACAAGTAAAATACAAAATCCAATCAGGAAATGACAAATCCTAAGAAGGAAAATGACGAAATGCCTGCTAATCTACAAAAAAAAATGGAAAGTGAAAATACCAATTTACTCCAGAAGAGGGGAGAGGAAAACAAAGAAGGACCAAATAGAAAACTGAAAAAAGTACCTTCAAAAAAACACCGGCGTAAATACTACCACTCCAGGAAAAAAAAGAAAGAAGAGATCCATCACGCGATGGAAAGAGAAAAGACCAATTAAATCTCCGAGCAATATAAGAAAAAATTAGAAAGAAGACAGACAAAGAAAGAAATCAGAAAGAGAAGAAAACTACAAAGTAGGGAGAAAAAAGAAAAGAAGAGCAAAAAAAAGAAGGAGGAAAAAAAAAGAAAAGAAGAGCAAAAAAAAAGAAGGACAAGAAAGAGAATGCAAAAGAAAAAAAGAAGAAATAAGGTAACAAAAATATAAAAAAAAAAAGTAGAGAATAGAATAAAAAAATCCTGGAAATAGAAAAGCCAATAAATAATGGAAATTTCCCATACCATAGTGGAAGACCAGCACCTAATTCTAGATATCCAAAAGAAGAGGATATCCATTGAGGAGACCTTTCGACCTAAGAATGCATTCGTAATCTTTTCTTTCTGCACAAAAACAAAGGAACGATAGGAGAGTCCTTTTCGTAGATTAGATCGAATAGAAATTCACTTAGAAACGAAAAAGAAAAAATAAGAGCTAGAAAAAAGAAAGAAAAAAGAATAAATAAAGTATAGAAGAAATGAGTAAATAGAGCATAGTGAAAGAAATCTCTTAATTTAATTAGAAAATAAATAAAGATTCATATAGATAGATTTATATAGAACCAGTCCTAGGGAAAGTGGGGGTCTTTTAAAATGAGAGAAAGTCCGATACCCCCAACCACCCACATACATAAAAATAAAATTACATAAATTAAAAAATTCGCTAGTTGACATCGAAAATTGACGCATTCCTACTAAAGGTGATCTAATTTGGCTTTGTTGTTCTTAATTTGTTTCCATCTCAGATTCCAGTAAAGGGGAGGATATTAGTAGTTAGTTGTTTTAATTAGAATAATAAAATAGTATTAGTTAGAGCAATGGTTTCTTAAGTTATGGACAAGGGTTCGAATCCTTCTTCTTAGCTATTTCTAAGTTTTCACACATAAATATTTCTCTCTTATCTCAAAACTTATGGACGACAACTTTCGAATTCCCTTGTTTTTTCTGTTTGAGGTGGAACTGGGCGATAACTCTTTCTTTTTCTGTTTTTTTTCGGACTTTTTTTTCTCTTCTTTTTTCTGGCCAAAACTTCCTTTATCCATTTTCCTATTTGAAAGGGATCGTGATCATGTTGACTAGAAAATGTCTATGGAATTTACTTCTCGATCTAGACTTTTTCATTTAAGATCTGTTAAGAACATATTAGGGTATAAAATAAGCTCAATATTCTACACCTTCAACTTTTACAATTGATGCCGCAGGGGAGTAGGGTTAGGTAGACTCTACTCTGTTTTCCTTTTCCAATCTGTCATCCTAGGCTTAGGGATGGTTCAGGATTTCTTGTTTTCTATTTTGTGCAATGGTTGCTCTCGTTAGAATATAGAACTCCTTTTTTTACAGCATTTTTTTATTATTTTTTCAATTTATACAATTAAAACTTTATTTGACTAGATTAAATGATAAGATATGCATACAATACATATATATATAAATAATAGAAAATAAATATAAATAATAGAAAATAAATATAAATAATAAAAATAAGGCATTCTATTTTTTTCTATTACTTTAAGATGTTTCTCTTTTTCCTTTGATTTTTAGCTATAGAAGTAGGCGTGACCTTCTTCTTTCTTGTTTTGTCTTTCTTCTTTCTCTCTGTCTCTTCTTTCTTCTCTCTCTCCTTCTGTGTGAGCTCCTTTCTAGCTTCTTCTGCTTCTTCTTCTTTTTTCTTCTCTCTCTTTCCTTCTGTTTTTCTCTGATTCTTTGTCTTGCTTCTATGTTTTCTTTGTTGTTTTCTTCTTTCATTTGAGAAATGGAAAACAACAAATCTGCACTATTTTCCAGCAACTTTTTCTTTCTCTTCTTTACTTTTTTCTCTCTTTTTGTTCTTTTCCAGTGTGTACAACTCCAAATGCATCAATTTCTTCTTCTTTCTGTATTCTATATCTATCTAGATAAAATGGACGACAATCAATCGCTTGGTCTCTGTTTTTTCTTTTCTTCTTCTTTCTCTGCTTGTTTTTCTTCTTCTCTTCTTTCCTCTGTCTCTGAGAACTAGAGGATAATCTATTTCCTTCTCTCTTCTTTCTTTTGATCTTTTCTTCTTCTTCTTCTTCCGTGTCCTTTTTCTTTCTCTTTTCTGATTCTTATCTTTTTCCTTCTTTTTTCTCTTCTGTCTCTCTCTATCTCTTGTTCTTATTTTATCTTATTCTTTTCTCTCGATTTCGTACTTGTTCTTTCCTCTTCTTTTTTCTTTCTTGTTTTCTCTCTTCTTGTTTTCTTTTTTGTTCTTTTTCTAGCTTCTGCTAGTCCAGCCGAGCTTCCCTTTTTGTATTTTTCTTTCTTATATTTCTTTCTTTTCTCTCTTTTTCTTTTCTCTTCTTTGTCTTCTCTCTGCTCTCTCTCTTGGTCTTCTTTCTTTTTCTGTCTTTTTCTTTTTCTCTCTCTCTCTTCTCCCTTTCTCTTCTTTTTCTAACTCTCGTCTTCTTCCTCTCTCCTTTTTTTTCTTCTTCTTTTTTCTCTCCTGTCTTCTTTCTTCTTCTCTTCTTTTCTTTGTTTTGATGACTCTCTTTCTTCTTTCTCTTCTCTGATTCTTTCACTTTCTTTTTTTCTCTTCTTTCTTTCTCTTCTTTCTTCTCTTTTTCTTCTTTCGATTTCTCTCTTTTCTTTTTTGTTCTCTTTCTCTTGTTCTACTTTTTTTCTCTCTTTCTTCCTCTCTCTTCTTTCCCTTCTTGTCTTGTTTCTCTTTCTTCCTCTCTTTCTTTCTGATTCTCTTCTTTCTGGTTTTCTCTTTTTCTGTCTTCTCTGACTCTCTTCTTCTTCTCTTGTCTCTTTTTCTTTCTTCCTCCCTCTTTCGCTTTCTTTCTGTCCCTGACTTCTTTCACTTTTGACGCAATGACCACCATGCTTATATACATGAATGAAAGCCTAAATCCGTTAGTTAGTTAGTAGCCATTTCTTTGACTTTTCTTATATACGAACTCTGTGACACTTGTACTTGTCTTATTTATATACTAAGAACTCTGTGCCATATGTTCCACTTCATTTAGATACGTGTCGGTGACAGGCTTGGTTTCTGCTTTTTTCCTTTCTGTTTTTCTTCTCTCTCTTTCTTCTCTCTCTCTCTTTCTTTTTCTTCTCTCTTCCTTCTTCTTCTGACTTTCTCTTTCTTTTTTTGTACTTTCGTGGGGAATTTCTTTTGTTGTTTTTTTCTCTTCTTTCTGACTTCTTTCTTGTCTCTTTGTCTGAATGGATTTTCTTTTTCTTTTTGTTTTCTGCTTCTCCTCTTTTCTTTTTTATGGCATTTGATTTCATGTAATCTTCTCTTCTTCTCTCGCGCTCTGATCTTCTCTCATGTAATCTGAGTCCTCTTTTCTGATTCTCGTCTTCTCTGATTCTTTATTCTTGTTCTCTTGCTTTCCGAACCTTTTTCTGTTCTTTTTCTGTCTCTCTCTTCTCTTTTTTCTTTGTTTTTCTTGTTCTTTCTCTCTTTTTTTTCTTTTTTTTTCTCTTCGCTGACTCTCGCTTTTCCTCTCTCTCTCTCTCCTTCTCTTTCTCTGACTCTCGCTTTCTTTCTTTCTTTCTTTCTCCTTTTTATCTATCTCTTGTTTTCTCTTCTCTCTCTCCTTCTTTCTTTCTCCTCTTTCTGATTCTTCCTTCTCTTGTTTTCTTTCCTTTTCTCTTTTTCTTTTTGTCTCTTCTCTTTCTCTTCTTTCTCTTTTCTGTCTCCTCTTCTCTTCTTTTTTTCTCTTTCTCTTTTCTTCTGTCTCTCTTCTTCTCTCTTCTTTCCTCTCTTTTCTTTTTCTTTCCACTCTCTTCTTCTCTTTCTGCATTCTGTCTTTTTTTCTTTCTTCTTTCGAATTTTACTTTCTTTATTTTATATAATTTTAATAACGAAACTAAAAAAACGTTTTGCTAAAGGTTTTTGCTAGAACAACAACTAAAAACTAGATGCTTTTTCTTAATCTAGGGACAATTTTTCTGTGCGAATCATTAAGCGATGCCTTTCTCAGGATTTCTCCAGATTCTACACCTTATTGGAGGTTTTTCTTTGTTTTTTGTTTATCTATCTTTTTTCCTTTTGGGTAGTTCTTGCATTTTCTTTCTTTGTTTTTGTGCTCGGTCTCTCTTTTTCTGTCTTTCTTTGCCTCTGTTATTTTTGGAATCTCCTTGTTTGCTTTCTCTTGTTCTTTTTTATGATTCTCTCTTTCTTTTTTTATATTTGTTTTTTTCTCTTGTTTTTCTTCTTGTTTTCTATTTTTTCTTTTTTTCTCTTGTCTTATTTGTTTTCTTCTTTGTCTTCTCTTATCTTATTTACTTTTTTGATCTATTTTTCGATCTCGGTCTTTCTGAGTCTTCTCTTTTTCTTCTTTCTGTCCTAGTTTCTGTGCTTGTCTTGTTTCTTTTTTTACTCTATTTTTTTCATATTTTTTATAAATAATGTAGATCTTCGAAAATTATTTTTGGAATCTTTAATACATTTAATACAACAAACAAAAAAATAAATCTAATACAATATCTTTTTTTCAATTCTATTTGTGATTTTGTATGATTGATCATTAAATTAAATAATAATAACATTTATGTTGTCTGGAAAAAACTATATTATATATGACTTTATTTATATTATATTATTTACATTTTTTCATGTGGACCCTATATCTATTCTTTGGAGAAACTTGTTTAGGACTAACCACCCTCTCTACTTTGGTGAAAAAACAATAAAACATACTACAGATTTTTTCATGCTTCGTTTTCTGGGACCATCATAAAAGTTCTTCTTGTTCGACCTAGTAGTAGGGATGGGCACGTAGGGTCTATTTACTATGCCCTGCTTTGTCTCTCGCATGTTGTTTCTATATTTACTGTAATGTAATATTTAGTAATATTTTTGGAAATTGAATTAACTACTAAATTACTAAACTATATTTTATAGGAAAAGTATATATAAATAAAAAATTAGAAATCTAATAATTATTATTTCATATTTTTTTATCTATCATAAAAATAAATCTTTTCTATTTTTAATTAGAGATTTCATATGCATATGTTATTTTTTAATTATATTTTGTATTGATAGTATACTTTTGTCTAGCTAGAAGAGTTTCATTTTCCTTCTTGTGTAAATTATACTAAAAATAGGCTTTTCCCATTCAAATCTTTTTCTTTATATGATACCTCGGAAAATGAATGCTGTAAGGTTTGACTTTAGCTAGGTGCACCCCATTGTGATTATGAACCTCCCCTTTCTTCTTCTCCTTTGTCTTTATTTTCATTTGACTTTCTTCCCCAGGGAGGGATGCGATTCTCCTTGGGTTGGGGAAGAACCCTCTTTCCTTTTTTGGTTATATTTCCTTTCCTACTGCAGGTTAGCAGAAAAATGGAATTAGACATATATATTCCATGGATTTTTGACTTGCTTATTGAGCGATCATCTCTGAATTCTATTTAATTCTAAATACATGCACGTAGAGTGCCTTATAGGTGGGACATTCCCCTCCGGCTCTGGGACAGGTAAAGGGAAAGTGTTCGAATCCGGAGAGTAGCATAAGAGTAGTAAGAGTAGTAGAAATCCGTTGTTGACTAAGAAAATGGGCCTATAATGGGAATAAAATTTCTATTAGTCGAATGAAGTATGCCAAAGTAAAGACTTTGTTTGGTTTTCAATTGCTTAGAAACATATTGATCGAAAGCTTGCTGTTCATAGCGATCCCCTTGATCTGATCTAATCGGATTTACGGATAACCCCTAACCCTCTTTAATTAAATAGACAATCCATTATAGACTGTGCTAGTCCACGCTACTAAGAGGCCCCTGTAGTTTGTGTCTTTATTTTAGGAAGTCAAACAAGAAAGAAGTTTTATGCTTTTGAACGAATCGATCCACTTACTGTGGACCCTTTTTCACTTCTTTTTGTCTCTTTCGCCAGGGGGGTGAACCTCGATTATTATTTTTTGGTCTGGGGAAGGTCGCAAGTCGTATCTGAACTGTTTGAGTGGAATTGAGAACTGAAGCATGTCCTTTGTTGTTCGTGAAGTTAGTCATTCGCTTGGATTTCCCCTAGTACATAGCCTAGCCATTTTGATACTTATATTTGGCCTAACTCCATACGCCTATTTATTTCATTTTTTGTATATCTCTGAATCTAGTCAATTATTTTTTTTATTTCCATTCAACGCAAGCGGATCGCTGTTGATACGTCTTCTGCTGCCGACCGGAAAATTTTTCAACTCTATCTATATAGGGTCTGAAACCTAATATGATTCCATCTCTTGTTGTGTCCTCGTTTTCTCGGTCTTTCTGATATTGTCACTGTCCGTCTGCGGTTCTTCAAGGTCTTTCTCGAACTGGCGTCCATACTGAATCCCGATACAAGTTTACAGTATCAATGCCTCGCCTTTTGTTTTAGGCAGGGGTCCGGTCATCTCTAAAATGTCTTGATTTGCTTAAGTTCTTCTACCTCGCCTCATGCCTCCATATGCCAGAAGCCTTCTCCCCACCTACCCAGCCCTTTCATTGTTCGGATCCAAAGCCCTCGCTCCTTGTCTTTCGGCTTCGGGTGCAGGGTCCGGCTGCATGTCTCGTGCGTGCATATTTTCGTTGGGGCTGGTGTTGACACCTTTAATCTCTTCGGACTTTCTTAGTTCTTCTCAGGGCGTTATCTTTCCAGGCTCCTAAACTCTTTTTCCTTGTTTTCTTTTTTCATTTTCATATAAAAATATTTTTTTTAGTATTGATCTATCTCTAGATTTTGCAAACAGTAATTTTTTTCACATACTTTGTAGGTGGACTCCATTCCAGCGTTTCTTCTTTTTAGGGAGGTATCTATGAAAAAGCCTTCCTGCTGTTCCTGTGCATTTTATCTGTAGCAATTTTTTATGCACTCTTTAGAATACCTCGTGTATTCTATTGATCTAGTTCTGATTTCACTTCTCTCATTCATAAACTGCATGCAAAGTCTACCATTTTAGATCTTTTTTTTGTAAGCTGTGAAATAATTCTCTGGTTTTGGATTTCGATGTCGACCCCGTATGCTTGTAGGTTTGTGGAAGTCAGATATTCTTCTCTAGGGGGACTTATTCTTTCTTTTTTCTCTTGTTTTTTCTGGGAATCTAGTAAATAGCTCTTTTCTTATCTATCTGTTTATTTCCGGTCGAGTCCTTTTAGTTTGCATTTATGTTTTTTCAAAAATTCGCTCTGGATGAAGCTCTTTCTATTTTTATTGGAAAAAAGCGCTACCTTTTAATTATATCTCAGAAAGCACTTATGTTTTCTTTTGTCATTTATATCTCGTCGGCATCTCCTGTCATGTCTACTTTTTTCTAGCTTTTAATTAAGCTCATTTTCTCCGTTGGAACTTCTTACTCGGAAATCGATAAATCCAGCTTCTCCGGGTCTTGCTTTATGTCCTTCATTTCAAAACTGGATCGGATTGGATTATTCTCTAATCTCTACTAAGGTATGATTCGGGGGTAACATAGAGATGCTTTCTGGTTGCTTGCAAGTCCAAATGTTTTTTCTTTTGCAAGGCTCTTTGTTGACTTTACTTTTTACTATGGTAGAATGGACACAGGAATAATAGGTTTTCTAAGAATATTTTTTTTCGAGGAATTTCTATGGATCTCGCATAGAGTCGAGGAAGATGGCATGCTTTCTTCCTGATAGTAAATCCCGAACGGATGACGGACTTTCTCTCTCTTAGGTGTCGAAGGGGCATGATTATGGGGAGCTGTGGTTGGTACAGCGAAAGCCTTATCGTATCGCGGGCAGACACGGGTTGGTGTGGAGAGAGGGTTTCTCTTGGTCAAGATATAGAGTTCGTCTACGAATGAGAGGGTCGAGTTTCAACCAGGTTTCGTTTTTGTCCTTTAATTCGCTTCTGTTCTTAAAATTTAAGAGGCCTTTGGTTTAGGATAGATCGCTCGATGATCCTGACTGGATGAAATCTATGAATGGGGCATGCAGGAAGGACTTCCTTTCTATTTCAATTCCATTTTGTGTTCTTTTGTGAAAACTTCGGGATCTTTCTTTTTGAATGATCTTGGCTAGCACAATCAAGGGAAAACTTGCTGAGGGACTGCTAATGGAAGCTGGATCCTCTTTCTTTTCTTCGACCGAGCAGTTGGGTGTAATCTATCTTAGAGGATTCCTCTTTCTCTTCTTCTCCTTCTTTTTCTGCGTTCCACTTCCGTGGATTTTAGGCTTGGCTTCCTTCGTTTCGACTCAAGGCTTTTGGAGTGGATACTATAGTATAGATTTTATTCGTCGAGACTCTATACCAGCTTTCTATTCGAAAATATAGTATCGTAGCATATTTCTTATTTAACATCTTCTGGTCCATACTTTGACATGGAAGAATTTCTCATTCCAGAAAAACCCATATGCATAAGTGCTTTACAAGCACTGTATTCGCTAAAATCAATATATAAGGCCATTTCTTTATTTGGGTTTTAAGCTGTCCGTCGGAGCCTTCGTTTCAAAAGTTTTTGCGCGTTAATTTAGTCATGAACTATAAAGAAATTCTCCTGTCAATGGTTCTATTAGTAGATACTAGGACACAGAGTATTCCGAACTTCGTTGGATGTGTTATCATTAGATTAGGTCTTTCTTAAAAGTATGGATCAATTCAAAATGCTCCTATGTAGTCCTTCCAATTCAGCTTCCTCTCCCGCATTCGAGTTGCATCCATAGAAAATTTTATAAAAAAAAACGGACGCTCTTCCATTTCGGTCTACCAAGATTTTTTTACGAATTGAAGAATCTGATCTTGTTTTGATAGAATTCATCTATATTTCTAGTAATAAAATAAAAAATAAAATCAGGGTCATTTAACTAACTGCAAAGTGATTGTATATTTTTTCTTTTTGAATATATTTTTAAGTTTGATCTTGATGTTTTGTGTGGGGCCGAAAATCTTCCCCTGCTCCTGCTAGTATTAGTAAATGAGTTTTGAGACAGAATTCTTCCCAAAATTGGCATTAGGCAGTGCTACGGATTTAATTGAGTCGGTGCTCTGTATAGAACTGTTTCTGACGTTTTTCATCTCTTTTCTCGATTCTTATTCTTGTTTTCCTGTCGTTTGCTTTCTTCTTTTTTTCCTCTTTTCAGAAAGCTTAGGAGTGATTTTTCTTCGGAAACATCTTTCTTATCTTCTAAGTTATATATTCTCTAACAGTGTTTTATAAACTCAAAAAAATAGCTATTTTTTAGAATTATTGAAACATTGTATAGTATTTTTTTCATTTTTTCATTTCTTTTAAATGAAGCATTTATATGAATTGGAAACAGTTTATATCTAGAATCATTAAATTCTCAAGTCCCCTTTTTGTAAGTAATCTTTTTTCCTTTTTTCATTCGAGCATACACTAAAATACTATTCTTTCCATTCCGTCCATCTGTCTCTACTCTCCTTCTTTTATATGAAGTTCTCTGCACTTGGTTGATTTCTCTGTGTTCTTACTTACTTCTATTTTCTTCTTTTTTCCTCCCTCTTGTCTTGCTTCTATGTTTTTCTGCTTTCTCTTCCGACTTCCACTCTCTAAGTTTCTTACTTTTTTCTTCTCTTTGGTGCTGTCAAAATGAAAATTTACATGTAAAATGAAAGTTTTCTTTCCATTCCATCTTTTGATTCCGAATGTTCGTTGCGATTATGTTTATTGTGATAGTGGATATTTTTCATGAAATGTATGAAAAGTCTCGTTTTAAGAGTTTATTTTATATTTATATGGTCTATATTTTAATATCGGAGTAGAGTTTTTTCTTGGATAGATGTGTTTCTCTTCACGTACCGCTTTTGCGGTCAATAAGTCTAGAGAGGGCAGTCTAGGTCCATCTCTTCTGAGACATGTTTTCAATGAGTAGTTTCTGTCATACAAAGGGTCTTTCTTTTCTATTTCTAGGCATTCTTTCATAGTCGATATAGAAAATTGTCTTTCCATAGAGATCTATTTCATTTATTTCCATTTTCTAGTCTAATAATAAAGCTATTCTTTTCTTAACATTGTAAAATTTTTTGTGTTTATTAAATTGGTTCGAAGAGTGCGGGGCAGTTCAGGGCGAAGGAATTTTCACTTAGAATGAAGACTTGTTTCGTTGATTGAGTGGAAGGGCAGGTTTGTATTTATTAGTTTTACTTTTTCGGTGACTATTCTTTGTCGATTTTCTATCTTCTCTCTTGTTTTTTCTTTTTTTACTCTTTCTTCTTCTGACTCGAAATTTCTGAGAGAATCGCATTAAGGCTTAGGAGAAGATATGGTAGAATCCTCTCAATTGGTTGTTTCATGAAATTAGGAAAATTCCTATGTGAGTAGAGCTCTGTATCCGAGGGACCCGACTCGAATTTAGTAGGCGATGTTTTTCTGTCTCTTTGTTGTTGGATTCGTGTCATGAAGCTCTCTTTACGCAAGCGTTTTCTTGTGAACCTCGAAGATCTAAATAGATTCCACTATTAATTAATGGGATGCGTGGTCTTTTTTATTCGGGTCGTACGAAGAAGGCTTTTTCCCCCTTCTTCATCTTCTGCCCTTTTTTCTTTTTGTTTCTTCTGATCTAGACTTCTATATCTATCTTTTTTCTGATAGAAGAAGATTGTGAGGAGCAAATCTCTTCCTTCTTTCAAAGTCTCTGTGACCAAGTGCAAAATCCATACTAGATGCTTGTCATCGTGCTGTTTCTTTCTATTGGGAATGATGCTACTCTATTTTTCTGTATTTAGCATATGTCAAAAAGGGCTCTTTTTCTATGAATATATTTTCGTAATGGATTTCTTTTTCTTTTTGAGCGCAAGCTTTTATTATTCAATAATTGGGGTTTTGGTCCGGGCTCCTTGCTTTGCTGTGAAAGTAAAAGCTCTCTTCCTTCTGTACCAAAGATCTTTCTTCGGTCTTCCGTGTCTCTTTTTCTTTCTTTTTGTTCCTTGATTGAGAGTCTGTTTCAACTCAAATTTCTTCCAAGGGCATCTTAGAGCTTCCTGGGGACGTACAATTTTTTCTATTTTCAATACAGACTTCAATAAGCGGTTGGTTACTGACCTTTTTCTTTAGATTGGATTTTATTCTTCTGATTTTAGTTGGAAGGGAAAGATTTTTAGTGACGTAACTCTATATTAGTTTAGATTTATATTATATATTATTAGTTTATCGATTTTAATTTCAATAAATATTAATAATATGTGCTAGAATAACAATTGTTTATCTTATATATGTGTACATGATTTTTTCTTTTTGACTATATATTTCTATTTTGTATATATAGTATACTTATTCACTTTTCTATCATCTTTTTTTCTTTGTGAATTTCTTTCTATCTTCATCTCTTTCTGTGTCCCGTGGTAGTTGGGTCGGGATCCTTTCTTCGAGCAGAATCTTCCTCCTATCCAAATTGATGGAAACGTATCTACTCCATTCTACTTCACTTCTTTTCGTATGTCTTTCTTTTCCTTCTTCTTTTTTTGCCCGAAATCCATGATAGGAAAGTTCGCTCGTGGAATTGCGAGATTCTTTTTAATAAAAATATATAGGTGGTGGTTAGTGCACAGCCTTTTTTTTGTCTTCTCTTTCCTCTTTTGTTTGATTGTTCTACTTTCTATTAATTGAGACTACAACGAGGAAGCATCAGGGCCCCCTTCTATCTCACTTGTTTCGGAGAGAAAATGGACGACAAGAATACACTCAAAAATAGGAAGAACCATCCTTCCATAGAAAATGGGAACGACAATCAAATACGACACAATCTTTATTTCTTCTTCTTCGACTCTCCTCCTCTTCTTTCTCTCTCTCTCTTTCTGTCTCTTGTTCTTGTCTGTTCCCATCTCGCGTTTTCTCTCTCTTTCTTCTTCTATGTTCTGATTTGACTAGTAGACCGACGAGTTTCATGTTTCCGTTTTTCATGAAAGCCAGGGTTGGTTTTTTTTATTTCTGATCTCTTTTTCTCCTAAACTCGCTTCTCTTTGTGCGAATCTTGGCTCTTTTTTCCATAGCTTTTACTTGCCCCATTGTCCGACTCTCCTCATTGGATCCCGAAAGCCTCATTTCCCGGTCAGGTCCTCAACTGCCCTTCTTCTTTCTTTTCTGTGAATTTAGTAATAGTATTTAGTACCTGATCCCTGGTTGAATCACCGATCGCTAATGTCTTTGGTCGATCTAAATGTAAAAAAAGAGTATGGAAAATTCCATTTAAGTTCGGACAAATCTGCCAAGACAGTGTCACTCTCCCTTTTTGATTTTCGGGCACCCACGGAAATCCTATCTCATCCCTTTCTTTTTTATGTGTAGTTTTCGGTCCTATTGCCCCGACGTCTGGAATTTATTCTTTCTCCTCAACGCGTGGTTGTCGTCGTCTGCGCAGAAGGGTGCATGAAAGGAAAAGTCGTTTACCGTCAACATTTAATATTTCCTCGTCCTGTTGTTGCTTTGTCATTCTCGCGGTAAAGGGTTTCCTATTCCTATGTGTTGTGGGAGCGCATGGGATCCTCAACTTCGATCGACTTTGGAATGGCGCGTTTTCCTTCTTTTTTTCACATGAATCCATATCGCATTAATTGGACTCTCCTTGGGAGACCTCTCTTTTTTTTTGTAAAATATTCTTTCTTGTCCTGGCCTCCCTTTCTTTCTTTCTTTCTCTACTTTCTGCCTCTTTCCTCTTTTCTTTGACTCGATGGACGATTCTCAGGTCTCTTTCTTTGGTGAAAGACAGGTAAGGTTTCAATCTCGTTCTCTTATAGACGGCTTTTTTCTGCTCTCCTAGACTCGCTACGCGCTTTTCTGCCTTGTTCTAATCTCCCTTTTCCGTTTGCCACCTACTTTCGACTCCCATCGTATCCCTTAAATACGCTTCATTCATTCCTCGTCGATGTCCTGGACTTTCATTCGGATTTTTGATCCAATTCCTTTCTTTGGAGCTTATTTGATTTTATATTCCTGATTCACGAACATTCCCTGTGCCACCGGTCTATAGCGTCATTGCTTTCAGGAAATGCCCCCAATGAGTATGTTTCCAGCTTCGTTCGGCTAACGGAACATACGCATAGGACAAGACAGTATTATGCGTATTTTGTGGATGGATTCTCTGGAAGGGACCCTTTTTGGTAGGGTTTTTTTCGTCCTCTCTTGTGCATCATTTATTTTTTTCTTTTTCTTTTTTTTTTCATTTTCCTATCTTTCTTGTTTCTGACTTCTCCGTTCGATTCTTTTCTTCTACAGGCTGGCTTTAATCTTTTCAATCTATAGAGTCAAATTTTTCCCCGGGTTTTCATCCCTTGTTTTTTTAATCCAAAGTCAAGGATTGTAATTGGTTCTGCGGTACAGGCTCACCCACGGTTCTATTTGTCTCTTCCAGTGCAGCTCTCGGATGCATGCATGGTTTTCGTCGTGTGCGGAAGGGATTTTATATCTTGGATTTTAGTGTTCGACGTGACCTTTCTTTATCTCCGCTCCCTTTTTTTTGCATTTCCGGGGTAGCGTCCTCTCCTTTCATTTCTATGTGGGCACAGGCATAACAGCGCATGGGGATTCTGGCCTCGCGGATGGGCTCGTGCGGGCTTTCATTTATTTAGGAGTTTTTGTATTAGTCCGTAGGACGGCTCGCCTCTTCTATCTTTCTTTGGCACGGTCTTTTCCCGTCTAGTTTGGATGGCTTCTTCGATCTTTCCACAGGGGTCTTCTAGAAGACCTGGGTGAAAAGTGCAATGAGAGACAGGAAGCGACAGGGAATAGTTTTTAAGCAGTCCACTTAAAAACCAGTGAGACTAGATGTGCGTCTAACCATATAGTTCCAGAAGATGGAGAAAGATGGGGTTAAGGGATAATTTCATTCCTACAAGGAATTGCGTCGGCCAGAAAAGAAGTAAGTGGGAACAGCTTTCCAACAAGTCTGAAAGTCGAAGAAAGAGAAATGGGAATATTAGAAATAAGAATGGAATGGCTTCCTTGCCTTCTATACGCAATGACTTTTTTCATTCTTTTCGCACAGAGGAGATAGAATCAGAAGATGGAAAAGCAGAATCCAGTTAATGACGAGTCTTTTTTCTTTCCTTCTTTCTATACGTTGACCCCTCCCATCCCTTGTTTTTTGTCATACCACTTTGACTTCTTCTTATTTTGTACTTTTTCTCTCTTTGATTCTTTCTTTTCTAGTGATATTTTTGGCTTCTTTTTTCTTTTCTACTTATTGTCATTGTCTTCTTTTCTCTCTTCCTTCTTTTTCTGATTTCCGACTCTTCTCTTGTTCTTTTTTCTTTCTTTTTC
>JAYMSM010000068.1:0-21670 GCA_036897885.1 Plantago crassifolia | reverse complement strand
ACCCATACCCCACCTCTTACACATTTCTTACACATCTATTATTATTCTCTTAAAAAGGAAAAAATGAAATAAAGTATTATACCAAAATATTAAATACCCTCCTATATATTGAAAAAAAATTAAAAAACAGAGACGTGCTTCTTAAAATACGAATTTCAAGTTTGTTAACCGCAGCCTCTATTTAATTTATTTGGTACAAAAAATCTTTTCCAAAGAGATTTTTGAGAAATAATATGGTTTTTTTCACAATTCAAATTCATAATAAGTTCCATATTTAGTGTACTACTCTTCTTATTACTCTAATTCTAATAATTAATCTCTACTAATTAGAAATATCTCTACTAAAAAATGAAAAAGTATATAGTATAGAAAATAATAATATAATAGTATAGAAATAGTATAGAGTATAGATAATAATAATAGAATAAGTATAGATAATAAGAAATCGAATAATAAAAAAAGAAGAGTCCGTATAGATATAGATTCCGTATAGATATAAATTCCAATTCGAGTAAGTATAGTTCGGTGTAGTTTTCGTGCGATTTTAGTTATATAGTTCTATTCGAATTCGAGTCTATTGTGATGTTGTAGTTCTAGTCTAGTAGAATAGAGAATGCATATCATATAGAAAAGAAATAGGAATCTAGGTTTTTCTTTTCTATTTCTTCCTTTTTTCATGACTCATCCTTTTTTTCATGATTTTTTTCTTTTTTCTAGATCCAGTTTCTAGATCAAATTGGTTTGGTAATGATTTTTAGGTAATGGATTCAGAATTCGAATAATCTAAGAATAAAAATAATAGACAAAAGTGCATAGATCAAAAGACGAATTAATGACAAAAAATGACTTCGAAATGACTTCTAGATAATGACGAAACAATGACGAAACAAACGAATTCTAGAATTACATAATATCTCCAATTGGAAATAGGAATTTCCTAATCCAAAAAAGAAAAAGAAGCAAGATCCCAGAAAGAAGCCAGAACAATATTGACAAGAATGGACAAGAGAGAGAAGGAGATAGTCGAAGAAAGAGAAGGATCTGTACCCAGTCAGAAACAAATAGAAAGAAAGGAATGGAAATAGAAAGAAAGAAAGAAAGAAAAGAATGGAAATCGAAGAGAAAAAAGAGAAAGAGATCCTCGTTCAGACAGTCAAATAGAAATAGAAAGCGAAATAGCAAGCGAAATACAAAGCACAAGGAATCAATTCCGTAGGGGCATCTAATCCAGGCCAGTCGAAGGGACTAGTCTCGAAAAGGTTCGAAAGGAATCGAAAGAAAAGAGTGATTTCCGTCCAAAAAGAAAAAGAAAAGACAGAGTCATTGAGACATGCTAGGAAGGAATCAGAGAATCGACCTTTCTGCCAGAAGACTGCACAAAAGACAGAAAAGAGAAGAAGGAAAGATCCTGCAAAAAACCAAGAAAAACCTATTCTTCACTGCTATTCGGTCTCTCAAAGGGGAAAGCCCTATTAGTCTTTGCTCTTTGTCTATGTTCTTTTTGACTTCCAGGTTTGGAGTGGAATTCCTTCTTGGATTCCGTAACCTCTACTTTCTTTAGTGACAGGTATTCTCTCAAGGAAAACCCTAGCATAGGAAGGAGCTATCCAACTATTTCGATATAGGAAGTCTCTCACTCTCTGATTGACTATTACAGATAGATATATGATATGATAGGGATCCTATAGATTCACGGATATTTGAGGATAAGGTATCGGCACAACCGCTTGGATAAGATTTCCACGTGGGGGGGTACTTGTCTCCGAATTTCGGGCGCTCTGGCGCTTGAATTCTGTCAAATTCTGCCGAATTTGGGTCTGGATTTCATCCAGATGTACCAATCTTGTTACTACTGTATGGTATGTCGCACTCTTCCCTAGCCTATCCGACTCCTTCTACCTATCTCTTCATTTCATTCTGATTCTCTCTTTTTCTTTCGGACTGGTTCGGATGTTTGGAATTGGTTCTTGACCATACATAGTATAGCAAGCTTTCAGAGTGTTGGAACTCAGCTATCCTCTCGAATTCCCATCTTCCATCGATTTCTTTCTAGATCTAGATTCTTATTGGATCTATACCTATCTATCTATTCTTTTGCTTTTCACATTTCTTTTCACTAAGAACACTCTTATTGACTTTACACTTTCTTACACTTTACACTCATTCTTATTTGACTTACTTTTTTTCTCTCTTCTTTCTTCTCTGTCTTTCTCTTCTCTCTTCTTCTCTTCTTTGCTTTTTTTCTCTCTTCTTTGCTTTTTCTCTTTCTTGGTACTTGTTCTCTATTCTTCTTTCTTCTTTTTCCTCTTTCTTCTTCTTTTTTCTCTGATCGGATCTCTCTGATCTCTCTTCTTTCTCTTTTTCTTTGTGTCGATGGATTTTGGAATTCTTCGGAGGGAGTTTTCTGTGTCACTAGGAATGAAAGCGAATGCAAGAATGGAATCTCTGTGCACCGCGAGGGCGGAAAAAGAGTCCAATAAGGGATCTTGCCTGGATGAAGAATCCTGCCTGTTGGACTCCCCCTCGAGGCTACCTTGGGGGCCTACGGACTTTTCTCTCTTCCGGTCCTAAAGACCCAGGCAAGATTGTCCTTGTGCAAGGTGAGAAATCTTGGGTAGGATTGCGGCTACTGAA
The DNA here is from genome assembly GCA_036897885.1 of Plantago crassifolia. Classification (NCBI taxonomy): domain Eukaryota; kingdom Viridiplantae; phylum Streptophyta; class Magnoliopsida; order Lamiales; family Plantaginaceae; genus Plantago; species Plantago crassifolia. Next base: position 19,036 of record JAYMSM010000068.1, on the reverse strand, counting down.
ACCAAGGAAGAGAGAGCGTTCCGCGGGTCGACGCGTGGAACTCTTCGGTGCTAAAATCGAAGCATAAAAGAATATTTTCTGAAATCGGAGAGGCTTTTAGCTTCAAGTCGGAGAAGTTCTCTATCGCACCTAGAAAACTTGTGAGGGGCCCTGCCGCAATGCATTGTCGAATTGGACCCAGATTCGGCACAAACGAACGACCATGGTGTTGACAGTCGGGGCGAAGACTGTTAGCGGATCGAATCAAGAATCGACCGATTCCCTCTTCTTTCTTTCTTTCCTCTTTCGAATCCATAATCTACCGATTCTTTCCTCTTTCCTCCTCTGTCTCTTTCTGGATCCCGGTAAATGGCTTTCTTTGTCTACTTCATTCCTTTCTCCGATGGGACTCTTTGTCTACTTCCCAAAGTCCTCCTCTCTCTTTCTTCTTTTCCTCGATGGACTGATTCCTCTTCTTCTCTTGCTTTTCTGCTCTTGCTTTTCTGCTCTCTTTTTCTCCGTCTTTTTCTTCTTCTCACTATTTCTTCCGTAGTATTTTCCGTAGATAAGGTAGATAAGCAGGGGCCTGGTCCTTAGTTATACAGTAAGTAAGATAAGGAAGGTAAGCGAGAGATAGAAAGGGAGGAGAAGATAGGAGGGCTTCGAATTCGACTCATTTCATTCTAGGGAGCCAATAGTCGATTCTTGGCATGGGAAGAGAACCCTCCAAAGGGCTGACGAGAGTGCGGTTGGCTTTCTTTCATTTGGATTGGAGTTGAGTTTTCCTATATATGCGGTAAAGGCATTGGCTTCGAACCACCACGTACATCTTTTTTCAATAGAACATGACGCACTCTTTTTTTTTGCATCTTCTTCCCGTTTTTACTAGAAAAATAGAAACAAAGCAACAATGACTCTGGAAAAAAGCGGAAGAAGGATTCTCGGAGGTAGTTTGGAGATGAAAGTTCTATCCCAAATAGGTGGACCAGACCGAGGAAGACTTTTCACACTGACAATTAATGAAACAACACGAAGACACAGGGCGAGAGAGAGAAAAAGGAGAAGAAGAATTCGAAATCCAAAAAGAGAAAAAAAAAGCCAAAATCCTTGTGTAGAGAAGGCAGTCGCATCCACAACATAAGAACTATCCTTTCTTAGAGTAGAGGGCCCTCCAAACCATGCTTAGAGGAAGCCATGTCCGGGATCACGAGGAAAAGAAGACAAAAACACAGAAGATCGAACTAGAACAGTCGAAGGGACTAGGCTTTCCATTCCATCGAAAAGAAATAGAACAAAAAAAAGATTCTGGTGGAAAAGAGAACAAGTCCAAGTTACTACTCGAAATCCAAATAGGAAGAATGCGAATTTTGCCTTCCACCATGACTAGACAGACTAGCTCTCCTGCGATAGTGAGTCTTTTTTTTCTGCCATTCCGAGACTGCATTACCTCCGCCTGCATGGCCTCTTTCATTGACTAGCTTTTTCTCCTTTCCTCCTTCATTGTCTTCGTTCGCGACTCTTGCCCTCATTGTCTCTGTCCGAGACTCGATTTCCTCCGTCATTTCCATCAGCGCCCCCGTCAGTGACTTCATTAGTTCCGGCATATCCGGCATTTCCCCCGTCCAAGACTCTTTCGTCCTCTCTTCTTTCTCTGGAAAACTCTCTCTTTCCTAATTACAGCTTTCTGGAGTTTCCGAACTCCTCCCTTCTCTCTTGGATTTTCTGATTCTTTCTTGACCTCCCTTCTTTCGTTCTTGACGAACGCCTCCTTTCTGTCTTCTGTCCCTCCTTTCTTTTCTCTCTTCTTTTTTCTGGTTCTCTCTTTTCCTCTTTCTTCCTCTCCGTCTCTTATTCTTCCTCCTCTCTTCTTTCTCTCGACTTTGATTTCTCTCCTCTCTCTCTGATTCTTTCTCTTTCTTCTCTCTCTCTTCGATCTCGAATCTCTTCTTTTTTCTTTGTTTCTGCTTTTCTCTGTCTCCTTGACGCACTCTTTTTTGTACTCTTTGACTGACTCCTTTCCGTCATCTCTTCTTTCTCTTTGACGAAGTTCTCGTTTTCGAACTCCTCTTTTCTTTCAAACCCCAATGCTTCGGGACCACTCCCTTTTTCCCCTCCTTCCCTTCGAATGAAGAAGGAAGATGAAACCTTCGCATTAGCCCGGACTCCAGAGCATTCACGCGGAGCATGAGCCTTTCGGGGAGGATTTCTTTCGAGGAGCATGAAAGAGGAACATGAAGCATGAAACAGGGAATCGTAGGATGAATAGGAGGATTTCTCGCAGGATTTCGAGGATGATTGGCCTTGTGAGTCGGATTTCGAGGAGCACGAAAGAGGCAGGACCGGGAGGATGTCCCCTTCCAGTAGGAGGATTCTCTCTTCGTTGACCCCCTTCTTTCTATCTTTTGACTTCTTTCTTTCGGCTTTTTTCTCTTTGACGAAGCCTTCCGTTCTTTCTTTCTGAATTCCGTCTTTCTTTGTTTTCTCTCTTCTCTCTCTTTTTTTCTTCTCTTTTCTCCTCTTTCTTCTTGTTCTGTCTTTCCGAACTCCAAGGGACTTCCGGAATACGGAGCATCCAATGCCCCCTGCGCAGGAACCTCAGCCCTTCCCGGAGCATTCACTTCCCCTTTCTTTTTGGATGCAGAGCCTTTTCGAGGCGGATTTCGAGGAATATGAGCCCTTTCGCATTAACCTCTCCCTTCTTTCAAGGATCCCGGAGCATGCAAGGTCTTTGAGTCAGAGAGAGAAAGGAAGAGAAAAGAAAGAATCAGAGAACAAGAGTCAGAAAAGGGTTCCAGAAAGAAAAAACACAGAAAGAAGAGAAAGAAGAGAGAGAGGAGAAAGAAGAGAGATCATAGATAGAAGAGCAGGAAAAACAAGAACCAAGGGCATTCTTCGAAAAGATGGAAAATCAAAGAGAAGAAAGTGAATGCACGAACCATTTGTGATGTCCATGCCAAGTACTGTTCCTCGTGTGAGACACATTCACTTTCCATCCTTTCACTCCTACTGCAAAGGGACAACCAAGGGTTTTTTCATTTCGTTTTTCCAGAGAAAATAGCATTGCAACAATCCAACTCTATTCTTATTTCACAACTATTTGCAGTTCTTTTTTCATTTCGTGCATTTCATAGAGATCGCTTTGGCTTTCACACGGTGCACGAAGGCAAAATAGACTTCATGGGCATTCCGTCGAAACATGCAATGTCCAGTTCCTACTCACGAAGGCAAAAGACCCAGAAAGACTTCCTTTCCATATGGAATGATTCCGTGTAGTTTAAATAAGAATCCAAAGAAATCAAAAACAGATAACCACTTGACGAAGCTTCCTTTTCACACACAGCACTCCCACTAAAGCGAAAGACAGGAGACCAGAGCTAAGAGACAAAATGGGTTCCTTTTTGGATGGAAATAAGAAACAAAAAAGAGCGACGAGATAACAAACAAAGACAAAGAACAGGATCCAAATGTGAGAGCTGACCCAAGCATAAACAAACAAGACTTCCGAAACCAATGGAATGAAATGAATACGAAAGAAGAAAAAGCAGTTCGACAATCATCGACCTTCCATCCAGATTCCTGTGATTCAAAAGACAAAGAGAATAAAGAGCAGACAGTCGAACAAACAAATAGTCACTAAGGACCCTCCGATATTTCCATTCGAGGGACCCGAAGGCACGCTTTCCAATTCTAGAAGGAAGCCCAATCTACCGCGAAATCCATTTCCATCTACCAGAAATCTTGATCTTGCAATCAATCTCCATCTACCATGAAATCTCTAGATAGAGAAATCTTCATCTACCACTCCATCTAGGATGAAATCGAGTACTAGTCGCAAGTCTTCTCTGAGATATCTATTCGTATTGGTTACGGAAATGTTCCTTTTTTCCTGTTGCATATACCATTTCCATCTACCAAGTGTTCGAGTCGAAAGTCTTTTCACTCCATCTACCAATTTCATATTCGAAACACAACTGAGAAAGCAGAAAGAAATGGGATGTGCAGATAGGAATTCATAATGAGAGGGTCACCGCCAGCACTAATCCATCCTAACTCTCCAGCACTCTAATACCCTACATGAATAAGATGAGAGGGTCGGAAAAGACTTGTTGTTGTCAAGTAGAACTCTTTACTGTAACTACTGTCACGGAGACCTTGCCTTTCTTCGAATTAGGGGAAGTGTAGTTGTGGAGTCTAGAATTCGAATAGTCAAAGAAAGAAAAGAGAAAAAAAGAAAGTGAGAAGACAGAGAAGAGAGAAGAAAGAGAGAAGAAGAGAGGAAAAATCCAAAAGAGAGGAAAGACAGAGAAGAGAGAACAGAAAAGAGAAAGAAGTTCCAAAGAGAAGACAGAAGAAAGAACGAGAAAAGAGAGAAAGAGAAGACACGCAAGAGAAGAAGAAAGAGAAAGAAAGAAAGAAAAGAAGAAAGAGAAAGAAAGAAAAGAAGACAGGGAGAGAAGAGAAAGAAGAGAGAAGAAAGAGAGTCAGAGAAAGAGAAGAAAAGAGAAGAGAGAGACAGAAAAAGAAAAGAGAGCAAAGAACAAGAAAGAAAGAAATCAGAAGAAAAGAAAACAAGAGAGAAAAGAAAGAGGAGAGAATAAAGAATCAGACAAAGAACGAGGAAAAAGAGAAGAAAAAGAAGAAGGAAAAGTACCAGCCCGAAAGAGAGAGAGGAGAAAACAAGTCTCAGAAAGAGAAGAAAAAGAAAGAAGAAGCAGAAGAACAAGTCTCAGAAAGAGAAGAAAAAGAAAGAAGAAGCAGAAGAACAAGAATCAGAGAGAAAGGAAAAGGAAAGACAAGAGAAAGAATAGAGAGGAGAAAAAAAGGAAAGAACGAGAAAACATGTAGCAGAAAGAAGGAGAAGAAAAGAACACGAAAGAGAACAGAAAAGAACAGAGAAGAAAGAAGAAGAGAACACGAAAGAAAAGAAGAAGAGAAAGAGTCTACCAAAAAAGAGAAGAGAGGAAAAAGAGAAAAGAAAGTACCAGTCCGAAACCAAGAAGAAGAGAAAGAAAAAGACAGACAGAGAGGAAAGAGAAGAGAACAAGAACCAGAGAGAAAAGAAAACAAGAGAGAACAAGTGGCAGAGGAGAGAAAGGATAGAGAAGAGAAAGAAGAATCAGAAGAAGACAAGAGACAGAACAAGTGTCAGAAGAGAGAAAAGAAAGAGAAAAGAGAAGGAGGAGAGAGAGAAAAGAAGAAAGAGAGGAAAGAAGAGGAAGAGACAGAAGAAGAACAAAAACAAGAATAAGAGACAGAAGAAGAAAGAAAAGAAGAAGTCAGAAACAAAGAAAACAAGAGAGAGAAGGAAGAACAAGAAAACAAAAGAAAAGGAGAAAGAGAAAAGAAAGAAGAGAGAGAAAAGAGACAGAGAAAAGAGCAGGGGGAAGAAGAACAAGAAGGAAAAAAGAAGAAGAAAGAAGCCAGAAAGAAAGAAGCCAGAAAGAAAGAAGACAAGAGAGAAGAAAGAGCAGACGAAGAGAAAGAAAGAGAGAGGAAAAAGATCAGAAAGAGAGACAGAAAAAGAAGAGAAAGACAGAGAGGAAGAAGAAGAACAAGTGTCAGAATCAGAAAGAAGGAGTCAAAAGAGAAGAGAGAAAAGAAAACCAGAGAAAGAAGAGAGACGAAGAACAAAAAAGAGAGAGAGGAGAGAATCAGAAAGAGAAAGAATCCGAGAAAGAGAAGAAAGAGAAAGAATCAGAGAAAGAAAGAGAGAAGAGAAAGAGATCGGAAAGAAAAGAAAGAAAAGAAGAAGAAGACAAATCCAATAACAATGAAAAAAAGAAAGAGGAGAGAGAACAAGAACAAGAATAAGACGAAAAAGTCTCAGACGAAAGAAGAAAGAGAGAAAACTAGAAAGAGCAGACAGAAAAGAGAGAAAGAAAGAGAGGAAAGAGAAGAGACAGAAGAGAAGGAGAGAGGAAAAAGAGAAGAAACAGAAGAGAGAGAGGAGACAGAGAGAAAAAAGAAAGAAGACAGCAAGAAAGAAGCAGAGAGAAGAGAAAGAAGAGAAAGAGGAAGAACATGAAGAGAAAGAAGAAAAAGAAAGAGAAAGAAAAGAGAATCAAAAAAAGAGAACAAGAAGGGAAAAAGGACAAGTACCAAGAAAGAAAGAGAGTCAGAGAAAGAAGAGAAAGACAGAGATCGAGAGAGAGAAAAGAAGAAAACAAGAAAAGAAAAGAGAGAGATATAAGAAAAGAGAGAGAGAAAGAAGAGAGCAAGAAAAGAGAAAGAAGAGAAAAGACAGAGAAAGAGAGAAATAAGAGGAAAGAGAGAGGAGAAAAGAAAGAAGTCAGAAACAAAGAGGAAAACGGAAAAAAAGAAAGAAGAGAGAGGAGAAAAAGAGAACAAGAAAAGAAGAAGAGGAAAGAGAACAGAAAGAAAAAAAGAGAGGAAAGAACAAGAAAGCACAAAAAGAGAAAACAAGAAAGAGAAAAAAAAGAAGAGAGAGGAGAAAAAGAGAACAAGAAAAGACAAGAAAAGAAAGATCGAAAGAAGAAAGATAAGAAAAAACAAAGAAGAGAAGCAGAAAACAAGGAAAAGACAAAAGAAGAAAGAGAAAAAAAGCAAAGAGAAAGCCTGTCCCTGCAAATGAAGTGGGAAACAAAGAGAAAGAATTGATTGATGAAAAAAAGGGAAAGAAGTTGTCGTCCATTTATGGATTTCAGAAAGAAGAAGGCAGAAAAAGAGAGAGAACAAAGAGAGAGAGAAAAGAAAGAGAGGAAAGATAAGGAAGAAAAAAAAAGAAAGAAGAAAAAAGAAAGCCTGTTTCCTACACGTATCTAGTTCTAGTAAAGTAAAAACGTATATAATGGCGACTAAACAAAGAATTTCGGGTGCCAGGAATACATGTATATAAATAGAAAGAGAATGCATTCCAATGAAAAAAAAAGAATCACAGAAAGATCATATAGGGATTGGAACAATCTCTGGGAAAAAAGGTCTTGGTCTCAGGGAAGAAGTCAGAAAAGAGAGAAAGAAAAAAGAAGACAAAGAACAAGAGAAAGAGAAGAAAAAAGAGACAGCGAGAAGAAGGAAAAAGGAAAAAACAAGAAGAAGAAAGAAAGAGAGACAGAAGGAAAGAGAAATCAGAGTATAGAAGAAGAAAGAAAGAAAAAAGAGAGAAAGAAAAAAGAGAGAAAGAGAAATCAGAGAGAGAGAAAGAAAAAAGAGAGAACAAGAAAAAGAGCGAGAGAGAAAGGGAAGAGGGAGAGAGAAGAGAGAAGAACATAGACAAAGAAAGAAAGGAAAGAGAAAACTTCCTCGAATGAGCGAATCAAACCTTGGAAAGAATGGGATTCATATGTATACGGACCATTTTTGGAATCTTTTTTGTTTGATTTTGGAACCAAATAGGCTCCGCATTCTTCTTTGTTGGAACGATTTCGGACTCAGTTTGCCTTACTTTTGCGATGGATTTCCCCCTATTTTTTTCTCTTTCACTGGGTCTAGAAATCCTGACCCTATTTTTCTGGTTTTTGGATTGGTTTTTGGCTAGAAATCCTAAACATTTTCCTCTCTCTCCTTTCCGGTATGCTTTTTTCCTTACTTGCTGAACGAAATACTGGCCTTTTTTTATTGCTTTCTAAGACCCATGCACTTTGCTGCTTGGTTTTTGGTTGAAATCCTGCCCATTCTCGAACTCTTTTTGAAATACTGTCCTTTTTGGAACCGCCTCTACTTTTCGGTATGCTTTTTGACCGAAATCTAGACACCACTTGGGGGTCACGGACCGAAATCCCTCCTTACTTGCTGAACGAAATACTCTCTTTACAGACATTTGAAATGGCTTTTCGGACTCCCTTTGGAACGATAGAGTCCACTTGAGACATTGCAGAGCCAGTTCTTACACTTTTGCATTCCTTGCCGACTTCTTTCTTTTTTGGTCTTCTCCCATTCCTTCGCCTAAGAAAATAAAGAAAAAGAAAGCAGAAAAAAGAGAAAAGAAAAAAGACAAATAGAGAGGAGAGAACAAGAAGAAGAACAAGAAAGAGAGAGGAAAGAAACAAGAAAAGAAGGAAAAGAAAAATCGAATGGAAAGAGAAGAGAGAATCAGAGGAGAAAAAAGAAAGAGAAAAAAAAAGCAGAAAGAGAGTGAAGAAGACAAAGACAGAGAAAGATCGCATGTAAAGAGAAGAGAGAATCAGAAGAGACAGAGAAAAGACAAAAGAAGAGAAAGAAGTCAGAAAAAGAGAAAGAAGAGAGAGCGGAAGAAAAACAAAGAAAGAAGAGAGAAAAAAGCAAGAAAAAGAGACAAGAAAAGAGAGAAAGAGAGAGAGGGGAGAAGGAAACAGCAAGAGAGGCAGAAGAGAGCAAGAAGAGAAAGAGAAGCAGAGAACAGAAAGAGGAAAGTACCAGTCCGAAAACAAAGACAAAAAGAAAAGACAGATCTAGGAGTGTGAACAGTACGACCAGAAAGGAGCCCAGACTCTTTGAAGGGCAGCCAAAAGCGGACCCCTATCTCTTATCTTAGAAGCTGTCAACTTCAATGCAAATCCCATCGACGAGCTCAACCCTTCCAACGGGAAATTCTAGGGCCTACCCATTGAAGGACCGAAAAAAGAAAACATTTAAATAGAAATATATATTATATACAATATATAAACAATATATAAAATGGTACTGTGAATAGAAACAATCTTTCCTGCTAAAGAATGTAGGTCGATAGAAATCCATTTCAGAATTAGATTCGAAAACAGTGAAGATGAAAGTCGTGGAAATAAACGACAACAAAAGAGTTGGAATCGGAAAAAGAAGAGAAAGAGAGAAAAACACACAGAGAGAACACAAAAGACAGAAAAAGAAGAAGAAAGAGACAAGAATCAGAGAAGAGAGAAGACAGAGTAGAGAGAAGAGAGAGAGAGAGGAAAAGCAAGAAAGAGAAACAGAAAAGAGAGAGAAGAAAGAGAAAGAAAAAAGAAAGAAAAAGAGAAAAGAGAGAGAAGAGAAAGGAAGAAGAAAAGAAAGAAGAGAAAACAAGAAGAAGAGAGAAAAGAAAGAGAGAAAGGAAGAACTGACGGATTACTAACAACCATATCAATATAACCAGAAAAATAGCATTACTAGCTAAGACTACCTAAGTGAAAGTATTTAGAGAGTTAGAGAGTCAATAATATTGTAAATTACAATACTCGAAAGTAAGTATAAGTAAATAAGTAGTATTAAAGATGAAAGTCTTAAAAAGAGTATTATACAAAAGAGAGACCAAAAAGAAAGAGGAAAAAAGTAGAAAGAAGAGAGAAGAGTAAAGTATAAGAAGAAAAAGCAAAGAAACAAAGAGTAGAAAGAAAAGCAAAAAAGAGAAGAACGAGAGAGAGCAGAAAGGAAAAAACAAAAGGAATTCTCCATGAAAATGTAAAAGACAATGCTTCATGGGAAAGAAGTACTGCTACGATCAACGCCCTAACTCAGTGAAATAGACGCAAAGCTTTTCACTTGAACTAATTTTCACTCATCTAACTTATACTAATCTAACTCATACTTCATACTAATTGACTAATTTAAAAAGATCAAAAAGATTGTTTGGATTCTATATTACAAAATAGAAAGAATTGCCTAATTGAAAATAGAAATTATTTTCACTTCTATTTTCATACTTAAATTATTATGAAATATTATAGAATCTAAATTATAGAATATAAGACTATTATTCAGAGAAAGAAGAAAGAAGGGAAAAGACAGAAAGAAGAGAGGAGTGGAAAACAGAAAAAAAAGAGAGAAAACAAAGAAAAGAGAAGCGGAGAAGAGAGGGACTGAGTTGAGAGAAGACAGAAAGAGAGTAGAGAGTAGAGAGAAGAAGAAGAAAGAGAGAAGAAAGAGAGAAGAAAGAGAAAGAGGAGAAAGAAGAATCAGAGAAAGAAGAGAAGAAAGACAGAGAAAAGAAGAAAAAAGAACAAAAAAAGAGAGAAGAAGAAGACAGAGAAGAGAGGAAAAAAAACAGAGGAAGACGAAGAAAAAGATTGGAAAAAAGAGATAAGACAAAGAATCGCTCGCTTAGTCAGAAATGAAAAAACTATTATTTTTTTCACAACAAAAGAAGAAAGCTTTACTTACGGAAATAATAATTCGACTACCACTCTCAGAGAAATGCATCAACAGAATAAAGAGTGCCGGAAAGAGAGAAAAATCTTGGAATTGGAAATGGAAGAAAACAAAGACTAGCTAAACACATTTTCTATAATACTAAAATAGAAAAATCTATAATATAAAAATGAAAAACAAGAAAAAAAGAAGAGAGAGAAGAGAAAGAATCAGAATTTGTTGTCTCGAATACAGAAAGAAGAATCATAACAAGTGTCAGACAGTCAGAAAAAGAACAGAGAGAAAGAAAAACAAAAGAGAGAAAGAGAAAGAAGGTTCGGAAATAAAAAAGAAAGAGAAAAAAAAAGAAGAAGAAAACAGAGGAAGAAGAATCAGACAAAGAAAAAACAAGTGTCAGAAATCAGAGACAGAGGAAAGAAGAAGAAGAAAGAGAACAAGAATAAAGAAGGAGTCAGAAAGAAAGACAGAATCGGGATAGAATAAAAAAAGAACAGAAATAGAATAGAAAGAATAGCAGAGAGATCGAAAACAGAAGGAGATGAAGAAAGAGAGAAAAGAGAAAAGAAGGAAAAGAGAGAAGAAAAAAGAAAGATCCCTCAGAAAGCAGCTCACACAGAAGGGAAAGAGAAGGAGAGAGAAGAGAGAGAGAAATAATCCTCGCATAGGATAGGAAAAAGACATGTAAGGACCGCGCCTCGACCCTAGCTTCGGAAATGACTCGACTTTCTGAGATAAATTAAAAAACTTTCACTTACATGAAAAAAGAATTCGTGATTTAGTTTGTCAAGAAAGGAGGAGCGCATAGCTACTTAATACTTAATTTGAAAATTTCATTTAATACTAAATTTACTTAACAAATTTTTTTTTAGCTTACAAATTATCAAATTATAGTAATTTAATTTAGAAAAATTAATTAACTTAATTGGAAATAATTCAAAAAATAGGAACATAGTCGATGAGTAGTTAGATTTAGATCAAAAAGACTAAGAAGTATTTTGATTTTGTAAAAAAATATATGAATGTACGAAAAAAGTCCGGGAAGAGAGGCTTAGGGCCTATTCATAGACGGGGAAAGAAACAAAACCTCGTTAAGGACAAAAAAGCGAAACAACATGTGCACACAAAAGAAAAGAATAGGATGACACTGAAGCTAGAAACATCCCCAAGCCAGCACTACTGTAAACAATGACTCAAAATGATACTTCCTCCCCACAGAAAAGAAAGAAAGAAAGATAGGAAGTCGAGGTTATCTATTCTGTTTTCAAGTAGATCAAGTATCAACAAGTATCAAGTAGATCAGAGCTGAAAGTAAGGAAGATACTTACTTATTATTAAAAATTATGTATATGTAGAATAAATATAAATAATATAAATAAAATTATAAAAAATATTAAAAAAATAAAAATAGTAGAATAAAAAAAAGAAAAAAATAGTAAAAGAAATAAAAGAAACGAAGTAATCGAAAGAAAAACAAGAGAGAACCAAAAGAAGTAGAGAGAAGAGGAAAGAACAGAAAGAAGAATCAGAAAGAAGACAGAACAACGATAGTGATTGTAGAAAAGAAAAAAAGCAAACCAGCTTTCTACACTATAGAACTAACTATATACCCCAAAACTATATACGAAATTACAAAAAAGATAAATTGGCTGTAACAAATAGGACTGGTCCATGAAAAATATCACTAGTGCATGAAACTAAAACATGTTTAAAAAAGAAATGTGCATCAAAGGAAAGACCGAATAGACGACAACACAAAGAAGAAAAAAGGTAAAGAGAGAAGAAAAAGAAAGAGAAGAAATGCAAATATTACATATATAAGATATAAGCAAAAGAAGAATGTATGCATATATAAGCAAACTGGGCATCAGTAGAGAGAAAGAGAAGATAGCTCCTAAAAAAAAGTACTTCTAGAAAAAACTATGCCAAAGTTGACTCAGACAATTATTCTTTTTGATACAATTCCAATTAGGAATCTAGAACAGCCGAAAATTCTAACGACTTTTCGCACGAGGCATTCTTTTGTATGCCCGTCCTCTTTATGCCCGCGAACTCGGAAAAGAAAAAAAGACGACTTTTTTAGCCCTATACTACTCGAAATCCAAACAAAAAAAGAAAAGAAGACAGGAAAAGCTTTGATCGAAGAAAAAGAAAGAAGGAGGAGGAAGAAAAGAAGAGGAGAAGAAAAGAACAAAGAAGAGACCAAAAAGAAAAGAGAAAAAACAGAAAACACAAAGAAAAGACAGAAAGAAGAAAAGAGACAGAAAAGACAAGAAAAAGAGAGAAAAAAAGAACAAGAAGAAGAGAGAAGAAAAGAGATCGAATAAGAAGAAGAAGAACAAAAAAGAATCAGAGAAAGACAAAGAAAAGAGATCTTCCTTAGGATTACAAAGAAAAAAGAAGTTCTCTCTAACCTAGATTTGCAATTCGAAAACAAAGAGAAAATACTTTCACTTCAACTAACCAAAATGAATGAAAAACAGACTCCACTTGTGATTTGCAGGGATTTGCGGAGATTGAAAACGCATATGTGAAATTGGGGTAAAAAAGAGACTGAAAATGGGGCAGAAAAAGAAACTGAAAAAGTTCATAAAGAGAAAACGGAAGAAAAACATGCCACGCTTCTGATTACACCTAAAAAAGATTTACGCAAGATTTGATACGTTGATTTGGAATTGGGGCTAAAACCACTTTCTATAGAAAAAAGACACGGAAAAGAGACTCCGCTTGTGATTCTACGAAAAAGGGATTTACAGAAGATTTCTTACGTTGATTTCGAATTGGAGAAAAAAAAGACACAAAAAAGACAAAGAAAAAAAAGAGAACAAGCAGAAAAAAGAAGAAAGAGAAGATAGGAAAGAAAACAGAGGAAAGAGAACAAGAATCAGAACAAGAGAGAAAGCAGAGAATCGAAAGAAAGAGAGAGAAGAGACAGAAGAGAAAGAGAACAAAACAAGAGAAAGAGAGGAAAGAAAGGGAGAGAGAAGAAAGAGAAAGAAAAAAGAGAAGAAAAAGAAGAAGAGAAAAGACAGGAACAAAAAGAGGAAGAGAAAAGAAAGGCACAAGAAAAAGAAGAGAAAGAAGTACCAGTCCGAAAAGAGAACAAGAACGGGAGAATCAGAGACTAGAGACAGAGAAGAGAGAGAAAGAGACAGAAAAAGAAGAGACAGAGAAGAAAGAGAAGAGAACAAGAAAGAAAAAAGAAAAAGAAAGAGAGAAAGAAAAAAGAAGAAGAAAGAGAGAGAAAGAAGAAGAATCAGAACAAGAAGAAGAAGAGAGAACACAGAGAAAAGAGAAAGAGAGAGAAGAGAAGAGCAAGAAAGAGAAGAAACAAGACAAGCAAATACCAGTCCAAAGAAAAGAAAGAACAAGAAGAGAGACAGAGAAAGAGAGAAGAGAAGACAGAGAAGGAAGAGAGAAAGAGGAGGAAAAAAGAAGAAAGAGACAGAAAGAGAGGAAAATCAGAGACAGAAGGAGAAAAAAGAAGGAAAGAAAGAATCAGAGACAGAAAAAGAACAAGAATAGGAACAAGTGTCAGAAATAACAACAAGAATCAGAGAACAAGACAAGAGACAGAAAGAACAAGAAAGAAAAAAGAAGAAGAGAAAGAGTAAAGAGCAGAAAGAAGAGACAGAGAAGAAAACAAGAGATAAGAGAAAGAAGAACAAGAATATGAAAACGTGTCAGAGGAGAAAAAGAGAGAAGAGAAGAAAGAACGAGACCGAGAATGAAAAAGAGAAAAAACAGAGAGAACAAAAGACAAAAGAAGAAAAAACCGAAGCTATCCAAACAAAAAAGAAGAAAAAGAAGAAGGAAAAAAGAGGACAGGGAAAAATGGAAAACAGAAGTCAGAGTCAAGAGGAGAAAAGAAAGAAAAATAGAATCGAGAGAGAAGAGAGACAGGAGAAAGAGAGAAAGAAGAGAGAGAAAATACAAGAGAAAAGAACAAGACAAAGAAAGAGAGAGAGAAGACAAAGAAGAATCAGAGAGAGAGAGAGAAAACAGAAAGAGAAAGAGGACAAAGAAGAGAAAGAGAGAACAAGTGAAAGAGAGAAGAAAGAGAAGGGAAAAGAGAAGAAAGAGAAGGGAAAAGAGAAGAGAGAGACAGAGAAGAAGCAGAAAAAGAAGGAAAAAAGAAAGAGAAAGAAAGAGAAGAATGCCGAGTATCCTAATCCAGCATCCGGAAGGAGATCCAGATCGGATATGTATTCGATGAGATATTCTATGTTTTTATGTATGACAGACAGACGCTGGAATAGCAGATATTGGAGACATAGGATAAGGCAATGAATATGAAATCAAGCTGTGTGGTGAAACCTAAAACACAGGTAAACATAAAGGAGTAGAGGTAAAAAGAATATTTCGGAGAAAGATCCCGACTAAGCTAATAATAGGAACAGAAATATCTCCCTCAAAAAGTCTCAAGAAAAAGCTGTCAGAACGACTGTCGGAAAGAGAAAAAAAACAAAGAAGATAGAAAGCAAGACAAAAGAAAGAGATCCGAGGTTCGAAAGAGGTCCTGTAAAAAAAGAAAAAAAAAGGAGAGCACCAAATAGAAAGTCAAAGGGAAATTAAATATATGACACAGAACAACAAAAATATAGCAGAGAGATAGATCCTTTCCTTCTAAAAGTATAAATAGACGCTTATCAACCAAGCCCTGAACCAAGACAAACTTCAGAGTACGGAGATACGACCAAGCACTTGAGACTCAAAGCCAGTTAGATCGGACTCCCCAGAGATTAGAGTGAATCACGATAAAGACCTATTTCTAATAGGATCCTTGAGGGAACGCAGTATCCAATTTCATAAAAGGAGGTTGTCATCGGGCAGGAGAGAAAAGACTATTTCAATCAATAATAGTGAACAAGATCCAATCCAACTGCCGGTTCGAACAAATGGCTATAGGCTAATTCAATGAATAGATTAGGCCTATCTAAAAAAACATAACCAACTTCCTCTAAAAAAATAGAACCGATCAAACAAACTCTTTTGGATGCAACAGAGATGTCCTCTTCGGACCTTGCATGAAATCACGAGCTTAGTGAAGCTAACAAGCGCTCGACTTCCTTGCTCTATTTAATGAATAATAGTAAACTAGCCAGCCAATGAGCATATATTTGACGAAAGCACAAATGAAAAGAATCCTACTAAAATCCTATACATAATTTTTGAAATGAGTAAAAAAACCAAAATAAAAATCTGTGTGAGGAGAAAAAAAAAAAAGCCCTCATAACCAAGAAGGAGAAGCAAAGATAGGATGGAAGTAGAGCGAGATAGAGAAATTTTTTTCCAAAAAGCCAGTACCGAAAACTTTCAATAGCTATATGGGGTATCCCGGTCCTTGAGGGCAACTCCATAAAACAATCTGCTACAGAACTAGAAAAGCCAAGTCAACACACAGCTGGAAGAACAGGGCTAGAATCATTCTGAGCTGGGAAAAAGAACTTCATTTATAAATCACAAATGAAATAACAGTCCGTACCAAGATCCCAGGTAGCCAATTAAGACAGTAGAAATCCAAGGGGGATGACCGCATAACATACTCACAAAAAATTCTTTCCACCAAGTTAACTTAGGCACCTAGGCCTTCAACGAGAATAAGAGAACAAAACGGAGTTTAAAAGAAGAAGGCAGTATCAAAGACTTCCGCAAAAAAAGACTCTCCCAGAAATGGACGAAAAGAAGAGTCCGGTTACAGACTAGCTCGGAAGAGCTCGGGCATAGCTCACTAAACCCATAACAAAAACCAAAGTAAGAGAAGTAAGAAAGCCTATTGATAAACAAGGACCAATAAGATAGCAAGATTGGAAGAAGAATAAAAAATATAAATCCTACACTAGCCTATATATTCAATATATTGAATGGAAGACCTGAGGGCTTAAAGGGAATAAGAAAAAGAAAAGAAGGAAAAGGGGAAATAACAGAGTGGAAAATAACGTTTATCAGCGAAACATTTGTGAAGCACATTTCTCCCGAACTAGGCAGCTATGAAAAGATTCTCATCGATCGAAAAAGAGAAAATTTTTCTATCTAGACTGGAGTGCACTTACAAAGAAAGAAAGTTTTCTGATAGAATGCAAGCACTGTGTTAACAAGAACAAGATAGGTTAAACGAGTAGAAAGATGCCAAGCCCTTCGGTTCCCTTCAATACCTGAACTTGAGACTAATTCTTTATTTTGAGATCGCGCGAAGTTACTTGGATTGAAGATTCCAAAAACATCCCGTAGAAATAAAAAAATAAAGCACAAAGAGTCTAGTAAAAGAATTTAATATTTATATAATTTATATAGTATAAGAAATTTTTTAGTATAAGATATGCTATATTATATATATTATATTAATAAAATACTAGTTATGGTTTTTAGTATTTCCATGGAAATAAGAGAAAGAAATGAAAGCAAATATCCGCCAGAGTCTCTTGTGATAACAAAAAGAGTCAAAACCTAAGTATTCATAAATCGAATTCGAAAGCAAGCCTTTACAATTGAAGCATCACTAGCAATCTTCAACTTTTTCGTTATTTTTTTGAATTTATATTTCAAAAAAATAAAAGTTCACTAAAAAATGAAAAACGACGGTGGGGTCGAGTGAAAAAAGCAAGGGAAAATTTCTAACAAGAAAGAAAAAAGAAGATAGCCTAAAATCCATAAAGAAGAAAAGAAAACAGGGGGAAGAAAAGAGAAAGAACAAGTCGAGAGAGAACAGCCAGAAGAAAAACCAAGAAAGAAAACAAAAAAAGGGGAAAAGAAGCCAGTGAGGTAGAAAGCACAAAATAAAGAACAAGAACTCTAGAAGAGATCCACTTCCATAAGGAATAGAATTGTGAAATCAGGAAGAACATAGAAAGCCATGTAAACTTCAGCACAAAGAATCATTGAGATAGACTTGGGGTCCCGGTCTACTCCAGAGAGAATAAGAGGTAAGTTAAAAAAAGAAATGCAAGTTTATTGCTGTTTTCTTTTTTCCTACACCAAAAGAAAAGGAAATACAAAATTGTGTATATATGGAAGTATATATAGAAGTAATAGAAGAAAACAAATTTACAAGAATTATATTTACTTACAGTTAAGTAATAAGTAAAATTAAGTATTAAGTAAAATAAAGAAGGTTTCTGTATGATTACCTAAATCAATAAAGAAGGAAATCTGGAGAATTCTATGAAACATCGAAAAGGAGAGAAGAGGTCGTTCTTTCAGATTTGGAAAACAGAACACGGAAAAGTAAAAAAAATAGAAAAAGAATTAATGTAAAAGACCCAGAAAAATAATAAATAAAGAGGGCTGGATGGAGGTAGAAAACATAAGAAATCCAGAGATATAAAATTTGGTTACTTCAGAAATTAAATAAAATGGATTTGAGATATTTGGAAAATTAGTCGTTGCTTGAGGCTTATTAATTATTTTTAATTAATAATTAGAAAATTGGGTAGAATATTTATTTTTCCTTTTACTTTTTTTTGATGGATTTTGTTCCCTATTATTTTTCTTTTTTTTTTTTATTAAAGATTCAATAAGTATTAAACGGACTTCTAAAAATTACACGAAATTAAAAATGAAATTTTATTGATTCTGTAAAAGAATGCTTTTCGAGGCTGGCCACCGTCGTTCATTTTGTCGGGTGATACATTTTCGAGTACTTTAAATACACGATTTTCTCTTTTTTTTCTTGGAAAATTCCATACTTCATTGATTGGACAATTCATTTTTGGTACTATGCGAGGAGTGTTTTTTTTAATTCTTTTATTCAAAAAATATTATTTTGAAAAGCCTTTTTCATTTCTTCTTTTATTTTTTATTTCTAATATTTTATATTTATACTAATATTTACTAAAATTTCTACTTTTTTTATTCTTTTTCGAAATTTTTTTTTAATATTTATTTTAATTTTTATTGTAAAATAAATAATTGTGTAATTGTAATAAATACAATAAAGGATATATGATTAGAATAAATTTTGTTAGTTAGTATTTAGAGGTTATTGTAGTTTTATGTACAAATAAAAAGAAGAACGCCTTCCTCCTTTTTCTAATTCAAATAGAAATAACTTTTATTTAAAATAAACATATATAACATATATTAAGAAGAAATATTATCCGAAAGTCCGGGACACACAGAGTTTTCAAAGCGAATTTCTATCGAATTAAAAAATCAATACTGAGTAAGATATATGAAAACTGTAAAAAGAAAAATAGGAAAGAAAGGAATCAAAAGAAAAAGTAGAAGAAATCAAAGAAAAAAGAAAGAATCCCCAGAACGGTAGGATATGAACCTATGAGCTAAAACCTTAAAAACCGGCGTCTTTAAAAAAGCCATCTGCAGATTTCCTTTTTTTGATCTACAAAGACCTGTCCAGGAAAAACAAAAAAAGTGAAAGATAGAAAAGAGCAGAAAGAACATTAAACAAGAAAAATAGAAAAAAGAAGAAGATAAGAGAAAGAGAGAATAAGGACAAAAGAAGAGAAAGAAAAAAATAAAAAAGACAAGGAAGAAGAAAAAAGAGAGTAGTATAGAATTGAAAAGACAAAAAAGCACAATAAAGAACAAAAGGGAGCCTTATGCTATTCAAAAAGGAAATGGAACCGAAAAACTCCACCTTGCTAATGAACATAAAAAATTTTTCAATTTCAATATAAATAAATATAATATATAAATAGATAAGTTAAGTAGTATATAAGAAAGAAAAGATACACATCCATTTTTTTTGCTTTCATTTTCATATTTTCTATATGTATATATGTATATGAGAAAATATGCATATGAGTCGCTGTAAGGTCTTGGGATATATAATACGTGGGACTCGGCTTTGTTCTATTGTATACTATAATATGCCCATCCTCTTTTGGTGTTAAAATAGAAAATATATAAATCCTGCATTTGTTTCAACAACATTTCTTAAAATTAGAAATTAGG
This sequence comes from Plantago crassifolia, assembly GCA_036897885.1. NCBI lineage: Eukaryota > Viridiplantae > Streptophyta > Magnoliopsida > Lamiales > Plantaginaceae > Plantago > Plantago crassifolia. The sequence goes on along the minus strand of JAYMSM010000068.1, from coordinate 109 downwards.
CCTTTTTCGTACTTTAATTTAAGAAAATTAAAATTTAAGAATAAAAATAAGAATCTACGAGCAAGTGGAGAGCTTTTTAAAAAATGTCTCATAAAAAAAGAAAAGAAAA
>JAYMSM010000067.1:0-21708 GCA_036897885.1 Plantago crassifolia | reverse complement strand
TCGATCCCCCTTGCCCTTTCAAAAAAAAAAAAAAAAGAGACTTTATTAATTGATAATCATAAACTTTCAGAGGTCAGGAGGTGCAAAATAAATTTTCTCGGGTGCAAATATGAGAAATCTACATATATAGTACTAAAAAAAGAGGGGGGGGGGGGGAAAGTGCCCCCACAAAAATGAATGTAGCCTCGCCCATGTTTCCACCCTTTCAGGTTGTAGGTTCGGGCTGAAAATGGAGCGCTCGTGGATGATTTGGTACTTTCGAGCAAATGGTTCTTTATGAAAAGTTCTACGGTATGTGTTTTCTATTTCAAATGAATGCATTTAATTTGCGAACTAAGTTTATCTAAACAGACAAGATACGTTTTTAGTTGTGTAATGCCTTATGAGTTTATGACGCTCTTATGCATTTTATATTTTCTTGATTTTTGTAGGCGTTACATATTATCTCAAAAATATAAAAGGAATAACCGAATAACTAAATATAATTATAAGATTTATTCAATTTTTTATAGATAAAGAACATTGTAACTTCCTAAAATTTTACTGTACATTTTTATTTTTAAAAAATAATAATTAATAGTACGAGATATTAAGAGGCATGCTAGAGGTAAGAGGGGACAATCTTGACCCCCTCCCCATCTTCTAGTATCCGGCTCTAAGAAAGGTGGAGTGACTAAAAACTTAGGGGATACGGGCCGGCAATTCGACCCTTGCCAGGACCTAAGGGAACATACCAATCAACAACAATTCTAGGGAGGTTTCGTTCCCATACCCACATACACTATATATATCGCGGAGAATGAAAAATCCACTAAAGAAGTAGGTCCACAGTTACAAGCCAGCCATTTTATTGTAGATTGATAATTGATTACACAAGATAGATTAAAAATATTATAACTTATTAAAATCCTATTATACAATGATAGCCACCTATAATAATATAATCTTCATCATACCACATTTTGAAGAACAAAAATACTCTTACACCTGATTAATTTTATATTTTTAAAATTAAACGGCAAACTACAAAGTTTAAAAACATTATAATTTCTTAAAATCTTATTATACAATAATTATTGCCATCTTATATTATAATCTTCATCATACCACATGAAAAGAAAGAAAAAAAAGAAAAAAAAATTACACTCTTAACACCAGATAGACCACGAACATTATAACTTCTTGAAATCTTATTATAGAGTAATTGCCACCTTATATTATAATCTCCCATCAGGCCACATTGAAGGACAAACCTGAGCCAGCTAGCTTCTCCTCCATGATATTGTTCAATCTCTCCACCATTGAAGGAGTGAAATAGTTCACCCAATCTCCAACCTCACCTTTTCTAAACAAAAACTTACTCTCAAAATCAACATCCACAATTTGAAATTTTCCCAACTTGTTCACTTCCAACTCTTTCATGTTCTCAAAGCTACACAGCTTTGCTATATCCTCAACCACACCATGTTCCTCCTCTTCCAAACTAAAAGGGTACCCCAAGAACTCAGCCAACTTCTTCAACTCTTGAGTAGCATTCACCTTCATCTCCTCATACCTCAAGAACAACACCTTGTCAGGACACCTCAAGCTCTCATTCCAGAACCCCAGCATGTGATCCCAATACGGCCCGAACCAGACAACACCCCTGCAATACATGTCGAACACCTCCTCGATCGACAAAACACCTAATGACTCCGGCCTTATCTTGACAAGAAAATGGTACATTGACACAAACGTGTCGAAGGGGTTTCGGACAATATACACTATCTTACACCCCGAGTCCATGACCGAACGTGGCAACCCGTACAGTGGCAAGTGCGTGGCTAGGAGACGTGGGGTTGGAAAATCTGACATGTCGGGGATCCGGTTGTTTGCGTAGAGCTTGTACTCAATGTAAGGCACAAGCTCATGAGGGTTGGAAGTGAGCAGAGGGTGAGCAAGGCTCTTGACATTGTGTTGGTGCCTATTGACAATGGCAAAAGAGAGTGCTTTTAGCCATGTTGTGCCTGATTTTGGGAATGTGACAAGCAAAAGATCAGTGTCTTGTGGTTTGAAGTGGTTTTGGAAGGAAACTATGGCTTGGATTTGTTTTGGTTCGCACCAAAAGCCTTGGTACAAGTAGATGTTTTGGGTTCCTGAACCTCTCTCTTTGGGAAGTGAAGCAAGCAGTTCATTGCATTCGTGGCTCACTTGATCATTCTCTATCACTTTGGTGATGTCCATTTGCTTTCTTTTCTTTTCTTTTCTTTAGATGTTTGTAAAGTTTCTTTGTTGCCTAATTTATTCAGATTGAGTATGCCTATTTATAAGCATGAACATTATGTATGAAACTCAAAAGTATAAAATAGCAATTCAAGATATTAAACCGAGCAGATAACTATTGGGAAAAAAAATGAAAGTGCAGTACTAGAGGGGACCTCATATGTCTTGGACTTAGGGCATTTATTAAGGAGATGGGTAGTTTAGCTTGGTTGGCGCTAACTACTCCTTAGGTAATGAAGTAACTAATTTGATGGAGAGGTGAAGTCAACAAATTTTATAATTGGAGGAAAAGTTTCCAATTTGTAGGGAGGGATACACATTAATTAATATATAGTTGACTAGAAAATTGTGTCATATACACGCGTCACAAGAGCTTTTTCAAAGATTTTATTGCAGTGATAACAATTTATGAAAGGTGAATTCCTTTTAATATACACGAAAAAACGGTATAATTAAAACATCCCGACACAAATTTTTAAACATCCAAATACAAATTTAGATCATTCTAGGTAACTAAAATACAATTTTTACTATGTTACCGTAAAAAATCGCATTTCCCAGAAATTTGGCTTTATCCTTATGTGAAAAAAGAAGGTTAAACTGAAAACTAATAAAACATATGGTGGTTCAATATATCGGTCCCGGCATTGGTAGAATTAATCGATGAACTTTTCGAGATATTGTCATTTATAAAGATGGACAAATGCTATGTATTTAACTATATATTATGGAGCACAGGAGAGGTCGGGGTTTCAAACCCCAACGGAAGCATAATGTTGTTTAGATTGGAGTTACAAGGTTGGTAAAGTTGGCTTAGATTGGAGTTATAAGGTTGGTATGGATGTATTGTAGTTATAAGGTGATACGTATAATAGTAGGAGTAATTTAATTATATTTGTCATTTTAAAAAAATCTATACATATACCTGAAGAATAATACAATAATAAAGGCGCTAGCACAAAAAGTTTAGGTCAGAGCTCTGCCCTATATATATACTAGAATCCCGTCATGTGTTACACACGTGAATCATATTCATATCATTGTGACAATTTTCTATAGGTTTTTATATTATTTTTTATTTTGTGTTTTTTTTTGAAACGGCAAAATTTTTATGTATTAATTAGAAAAGAGCATAAGAGATGCTCGGAAACAATACAAGAAAACGGAAAACAGTACCAGACCTAACCCGTGATTCAATCAGCGAGATATACAACCAAAACCTATATGGACCCTCATACCTGAAATCACCTAAACCAACAGCCAGAAGATGATCCATCAACCACAGCCCAACAACACCTAAACCACAACCCGATACCTAAACCTCGACTCGACACCTGAACCAACAATACTGGATTCATCCAAACCTCACATCCAAACCACAATTCACCTAAACCAACACCCTAGCCAACATTAAGACCTGAACCTGATACAGTACCCGAACCGAAACCAACAGTATGGAAATCGGTTAAACCTCTTCGAACACCTAAACCATATTATGACTCAACGACTCCCTGAACCAGCCCAAAACCAAAACACCAGGTCCTTGTGACGGTACGCCACCTGCTTCTGCTCAACCGAACCTGAACCAATACCAAAACATCAACCGGATCTAAATAGAAAACATCAACCAAAACAAGCCATGTCCATCACAACCTCTACTACCACCATATCCGACAAGCCCAACTCAGACCTTATCTTCACCCTCCACAATACCACCCCAACTTCGATTTTTTCTTCCAACACTTCGGCCACCACCCTGGTCACCACCCCAACCACCAACTTTGAACCAAAGGTACAACAAAACGACAACCCAGCTAAGAGATTCCAACCCATTTCCAAAAGACAAATCAATAATTTATTCAACCATTGTGAATTGACATCACCACCACTTGCACTGATAAAGCCTCCAATCCTAGTAAAATATGTTCCCCAACGCCATCATCTCTACACCCACTTTTTCTACGGGGCAGTCGTTTTTTGGTCCTAAACCGTCCATTGACCAAGTATCCGATACACACATTTTCCATCTCCTTTGCTCTGCTCTCTAACTTCTGAAAATAACATTTAGGTCCCTTTTCCTACTCTGCCCGGCTAGTTAAAGTAGACATTAGGGTTACTGTGGTTGACTTATGGATTCAGACTGTGCAGGTTTGTACTATGGATTCCTATCCATCCATTTCCCCTCACCATGAAAAATGTCAACGGTGTGGTGATGCGGAGCTTCCCTCGCCACAATTTGTTTCGTATCATCGACGTCGACGAAGACTTATTTGCTCTTGGGGAAATGCTGTATATATTGAATTGTAGTCTACTTGGCAACATTTTACTTTCTTTTTGCAGAGTTGGGCGGTGACAAGAATTGCATCACTTCTGGTTGGGACAAATTTGCAGAGCAGTACAAGCTCAGGTGTGGGGATCTTTGCAAATTCGAGTCTCTTGCTTATGGAGCGAAGAAATGGACAGTAAGTTGCTTCCGCTTCGGCCCCTAGGTAGCTGGCCTACTTCGTAGCAGTGGCATCCAGGGAATCCAGGCTTTAGCAACACAATTTTATGCCTAGTATTGTATATCGTACTGGCGTTCGGCTTGTATTTTATCTTTTGTGAACACCAGGTTGGTTATTCAGAATTCGCTTATGTGTAAAGACATTCACATATCGAATGTCTTCCTGTTACTTCGAATGGATGTTAGACCTTGACAATCTCTCATGTGGCATTCTAGTATATTATTCGATTCGCGCCTCTGATTCTGTTATTTGCTAGCTTCTTGCATAAAGCTTTAGATTGGTTATTTTGATGAGATGCTTTTCACCAGAATCTGTTAAGTTGGGACTTGAGAGACTATCAGGACAGATTATATCTACATCGTATTCGCATGATGGATCGAGAATTTTCCGATACAGATTGACCATATGTTCATGTGGTTACTGTTAAGCATTTACAATTAATTCCGCCAAACTTTGGTGAAATATATTGCTTTAGATCAGTTAGTATCAGCAAGAACTTTTAGTATATTACAAGCCTTTAATTTTCTAGCATTATGGTTATCTCACCACAGGCAGGCATTGCTCAGTTGGTATCACTTGGTATGGAAACGAGATATGAACATTTGTCACCAAATTACAGAAGTATTCTTGAAAATAAATATGGAATTTTTTGTTCCTGACTTCTTATATTATAGAATTCTCATTGCTGGCACCAAATGGTTTCACAGATGAATTTATAGAGACTGCTTGTCTAAAGGAATATCATCGGAAAACATTTAACTGATAAAGCAAGTCTTCTATTCGAATTTGCACAGGGCAACATTATAGAAGTTACAACTTGCTGATACTATTAGTTGCCCTGCTATGGAAGTTCAAGTTCCCTGCTTGGCAATAGTGGAATATCTTAATCAGGCATTTAACTGAACAGGGCAACATTTAGGACTTTCATTTTGAACTGTCTACTATTTGCCCATTTAGCAGAGTTCAAGCTCCCTGCTTGGCAGAAGTTAACTGAAAAACTATAATTCTGATCTTTTTTTAGGATCTGTAACTTGCTCCGTCCCATAATCGAACTATTCGACTTCTATAAATGTACCACAGCTTCTAAGAAGCCAAACAAATATACCATACCATGTAATACCTGATCAGCACAGAGTATATGGCTAAACGCCATCTGAAATTGTCTCTATGGGATTTAGCCACTAATTTGTCATACTACAGCATTATTCAAATCTACAATTGCAGTCATTAGAGCTGAATGGAAGAAAGAGTAATTTTTTGGCTGTGAATCGAGACATTTGATCAACCGTTTTTCTTTAAATTAAAGACAACAGCCTCAGATAAAAAAACCAACAAATGTTTGACTATTCGTGTTTGATTAGAAACAGCCTTTCCGACAACATCAAACGTCACACATGTTCGGCTATAACTCATCTGAGGTTGTCCTTATTTATTTTTAGACTGCCATGGAAACTACAACATCTTGACTTAAATCCAGTAAGCCTGATTCACATATACCAATTTCAAAATGCAAAATGCACCTAACCAGAATTGCAGACACTACCACAAGTATAATTTCCCATTTGAACAGGGGAACATATAGCAGATTAGCATCAACTTCCACAAGCCTGATTCACATACAACGCTATTTTCAAATCGGGATTCAAATACTCATTGATAAATGTTACATGATGTCTATGGAAGCAGATACATTGGATGTCAGTGAGAATTAAGTCTAAAAAGCTCTGACATAAACTTAACCTACATGGTGGTAATCAGTCAAAGATGGGAGAAATAAAGATATAGTAAGATGCAGGACCTCGACTAGTTCCATTATTCGGTACACAGGTAATGCGATTAGAAGAGTTGATGAAAAGGAAGTTACCTATCCTATTCCAATGCATCCTTGCATGTAGTCCAGTGGTGTGTGCCATATTCTCCACATCTTCCACAGATGAAACGCTTTACTCTTGGAACCTTAGCAGCCCTCGTTCTGAAACGCTTGTGAACTGGACTAGCCTAATCACAGGTGGAAGGATCTTCTCAGGGTAATTAAGGTCAATGAAATCATACTTGCCAGTACTCGGAATAGGATTTATGTCTCTTGCATATACTTGTTTATAGACACTTGAGAAGAAGACAGGATCCACGACGGTTTTTATATCCCACCGTGCCCGTGTAATGACTGCAATTGCATGCACGCATGGGAAACCTCTGATTTGCCATTGGTAGCACGAACATGTGTGACGTGCAAGGTCAACCTGCAGAATATTTAAAGAGACAAGACGAGGCAGAACACTGTGAGAATTCTAAATCTATACAGTTGCCCTCATATTGTACGTATTATTTGTTTAAGACTCACCACACAGGAGTCATTTGACAAGACTTCAAACACATGGCTGACATTTGTGGGATTTATTATCCAACTGCTAGCAATACTAGCATCTTCTTTCCACTTGATTTCCATTTCCTTGGTTAGAGTACCTGTCCATTTTCCTCCTTCAACTTTCCTCTCCCCGAACCATTTCATAATCTGTATCCTTATTGTGTCAAGCATGAAGGTGACAGGGAGGCAACGTGCATCTAGTATCCAAGAATTGAAAGATTCTGCTGCGTTTGATGTAAGTTCGTCGTACCTATGGACTTCTGGTGCGAACGCCAAAGCCCATTTGTCAAGGGGTAGATCTCGAAGGAAATGTCTGTCCTTATCCCCTCCTTGGTGTTTGAACTTGGCAATTGCAGCATCAAATAGCCGTACATTAGGAGCATATGAAGTGTCCTTAAACAGCTTGCATAGATTATTTTTCCAACTATCTGAGAACCGTTTACCTGTATACATTCCTCGAATATTCTTCATCAGGTGGTACAAGCAGTAAAAATGTAGGGGCTTCTCGTATACATCATTAAATGCATTTAGTAAACCTCCGGCTCTGTCAGATACGAACATTATTTCCTTCTCATGCCTCAAATGGTCCTTAAGCTTCTTAATGAACCAAACCCAGTTATCAGTGTTTTCCCCGTCCACTATCGTCATTGCAACCGGAAAGAGTCCTGTAATTGAGAGCACAAAAAGAGATCTGTTGTGAGGATCAAAACCATAATTAATCGATATGGAAGGAAGGGTTCAAGAACTTTGCAGAACAATAACAATAAAAGTGTAAAAAGTAGTACCATTATTCCCATCCTTTGTTGTAGCCGCAAGCAGTGTACCCTTGTACCTTGTTTTCATGAAAGTGCCATCTACAAACAATATTGGTCGGCAGCTCTTGACCCCTTCGAGAGATGCATGGAACGCAACAAACATTCGCTTAAACCTATTTTCTGTTGGTTCAGTTTCCAGAAATGTAAGACTCCCAGGATTAGTACGGTTGATAGCATCACAATACCACTTCAATTCATTGAAAGATTCCTCGTATGATCCATAAACGCTGGCACGGGCAACTTCGAGGCCTCTCCATATCTTTTCGTAATCCAACTTGAATCCATAATCCAGTTGGAATGATGTTACCAGTTCTGCTGCACTTGTTGAAGGTTTTGCCCTTACAGCGTTTGTAATAAGTTCTCCAATCACGTTACACCCCATTCTCTTGTTGTCATTTCGCATAAGTGATAGTGTACATGTGTGCACAAGGTTGGAATTTTTTAGCACCATATCATCTGTAACCTTGCTCCGAGCAGCTTTGACAAACCACTTGCAATCATCTTGTTCCCGTAGCTTGCAGTGTGCAGTGATATAATCATTGTCGTTTTTAATATACTTATACCTGAACCCCGGTTTGGCGGAATACTTAATCAAGGACGCCCTGAACTCCTTTGCCCCACCTGTAAATGTTTGACCATCACCTTTTATAAAGTGGATCCAGTTTGCAGACTTCAGGACCACATCAGGTTATTTTGGTGCCACGTCGTACAATGGAACACGTGTAGTTGCACCTGGATAGAACTCCCCAATCCTGTCGTTTTTTCGTTTTTCACGCCTTTTTATAGTTCTTGCAGACGGAGCATCTCTGGTATCTGCTTCAGCCACATACCGCACTTCGTCTCTTGTCGTCTCTGCACTAAAGTTGTTATTACCACTGTTTTCACTAGTACCCCCTGGAGCTGGCTGAGATGTCTGGCTGGATTGATTCTGATTGGAAGAGGTGACAGCCCGGAAAATTCGGTTGCCATATGAGAAAGCCTGCTCTGGTGGATTAGGAGGTATGTTAAGATCAATTGGCTGGCTGAGATCAGGATTAGTGGTAACATTGGCAGGGATGTTCGATTGGATTTTCTGCTGGGCATAAAACTGTGGTATATTGGTCTGGGTATTACTCGTCATTCCATTGTTTCGTTGGTTGGACTCCTGTGACTGATCTTTATATGCCACCTGTACCATTTTGACGTTCATAAACCCGCAGAGCATGAGCATGTTCTTGTAATCACCATTTATGGTGAGTGAGCAGTTGTCGTTCTTGTTTACCTGGAAGGTAAACTCAGGAGGGGCTTGCTGAAGCCATTCGACTTTATCTGATCAGCAAATAGAAACCAGAAACATATTTAGTATACCTCAATGTACACTTGCTGTTAAGCAAAAGAACCCTGGGTTAAATGAGAATCATGCAAGATGGGATCAGCCATAAGTCTAAAATAAATTAGGAACGATTAATTCTAGGTAATAAAACGATAAGCTGAATTGCTGATACTCATATGATATAGCACCTTAGTTGACAAATGGTGAGTTACACTAAGTTCAGAAGATCCTCATCCGTATTTGACATTTTTTGAGCTGAAATGCGATAATATAGGCCTGTGAAGGTTGGTACTTGTTATTACCAGCAGCGGCACAGAAGGTTACCTAGAAATCATCTTTCAGTATACTACAGCGGCACTTTTGACTATTACAATTCATTTAAGACCATGATATGACCAAATCTTTTCAAGTGAGAGACTCACACAATGTTATCCTGGTTTGTTGGCATATATTTACTGGTAAGAGTGGCCAGGGTATACCATGATTAAATTAACCGCCAATTACAAAGTATTTACACAATAACTTCTGCCCAGGAGACATGTAGTTCACAGATAGTTTTTTAGAGGTTAAGACAACTTGCCACATTGTTGCCCTGAATGACTAAATACCAAGAACTAAATGCATCTTAGATTTAAAACTAGGTGTCAAAAGTGTTTGAAGGTTTAGACTTCACATCTTTCAGTATACTACAGTTATATATAACTCCAAATTCCATGGCAGTCTATATTCCTGCAACTCTTCATCCATTCAGCAAATCATCACTCACAACTATTGTTTTAAGTTTCCCTGGGATGTAAACATGCGAAGAGGGTTCTTACAAAGTAATCTCAAGCAGGGCTTATCCTGAAAACTTTACAGACCTAAATGCATCTTAGATTTAAAACTAGGTGTCAAAAGAGTTTGAAGGTTTAGACTCAACATCTTGCAGTAAACTACAGTTATATATAACTCCAAATTAAGCCTAGTTCTATATTCCTGCAACTCTTCATCCATTGTCAAATCATCACTCAAAACTATTGTTTTAAGTTTCCCTGGGATGTAAACATGCGAAGAGGGCTGCACCTAAGTAATCTCAACTAGGGCTATGCCAGAATACTGCCCAGTGGGCAATATTATCATTACCCAAAACTTCCATCAGGGCAACAAATTGTTGCCCTGAACACAGTAGCAATATGTTGCCCTCGGCTTCATCATTCCATTACCAAACGGGAAAAAAAGTTGCCAAGTAGGAATACGAGACTACAATTGGGGGCAATCTCAGATGTTGTGAACATAACCCTAACCAGATTTTCGGTATAAGCCTATCTGATCACCATTGCTTGGGATGTTTCTACAAATTCTGTGCATATAAGAAACAATTTCAACCTAATCACATCTCCAATTCTATGGCTTAACACTAAAAAACAACTACCGGCAACTAACACAGAATCCAAAATAGGAAAATAGAAGAATAATTCGACGAAGAGTTCTTACCATAAGCGTACTTGAGGAACAAATCGAAGGTCGGAACAGCAGTAGACAACACGGTGAAGGTCGTTGATCCAGCTACTGCGACTATCTGAACAGCTTCCATGAATGGCCGGCTTGATTTTGGGTAATGAATTTCGTTTACGAAGTATACTATCTGCTTTGAGGTTTATTCAGGTAGAAGGAGTTGGCGGGTGGGGTGTGTTAACTAAATGCAGAGGAAAAATAAAGCACGTGATTTTTCACCTATTTGAATATGCGTGGGAATCCAAAATTGTAGGTGCACAGAGCTATTAATTAATAGGGGGCCTAAGCTGCAATTAACCAATTGGAGCAGAAATCGGCGTTCTGGGCTGGAAGGGAGTAGATTATAACAAAAACGGGCTAATTTGGGGGTTTGAAAAAATGGGGTTTAGATACATGGTCAATGGCTAATGTTGGACTGAAACGTAAAAAAGCCCAATTAATACAAGTCCTTTCTTCCCTGTTCATGCTATCAACTCCACACTTACTCTCTAATATATATAAGTCTTCTTCTCCACTCCAAGAAACACACACCTTCTATAGAAGAAGCTCAACAGACACAACTAAGAAAAATGGATCCTTTCCTAACAAGATTCAGCTCCCATATCCGCTTCGAAAAGTTGTTCTGCAGCCCTACGATGAACCATCTGGTAAGTAAAAATCTCCTTGTTGTTGTTTATGTAATTTTCCTTGATGTGTTTGTTATCAGTTTAACCTAAGGAGGTGCTATAATGAGGTTGTTCTTGTTTAGTCCTTGTTAATGCATTTGTGGTTACCATATTCTGCTTCGTGTATAGATTTTTTTTATGTAATATACATGTAGTTGGATTTGTACTAACACCTTGTTCTTTTTGTTGGCAGGTTCTTCCTGAAGATTTTGTGGCGCTGTATGAGCGTCACCTTGAAGGTTCTCACTGGGTTACCCTGTCGTGCTGGGACAGAATCAAGTGGCATGTTCAGGTTAACTCTTTCCACGGCTTTGTGTTGTTGGAAAGTGGTTGGCCTGCATTCCGAGACGCTTACAACTTGACCAAAACTGATACCTTGAACTTTGCATACGACAAGGTTTCACACTTTGAAGTACGCATTTACGGCAGAGGTGGCTTGGAGAAGGAATCCACGAAACCAATTGATACAAGTGACGAAGAAGAACATGCTGTTGTTCCTGCTATGGTTCCTGTTGTGGTTCCTGCTGCTGTTGTTCCTGAGGAAGAAATCCTGAGTGACTACTCTGAAGATCCCATCAGGAAGGCTTTAGAAGGTATGATTTTGTGTTTCTGCAATTTAGAAAAGAGCTAACTGTTCTGAGACATTCTTCTCACTATTTGTTTTTCCAGAATCTATCAAGGAGCTTCAAGAACACCAGGCTTCTAGGAGGGAGGCTGCTAAGAAGAGGAAGAGGGTTACTAACAGGCTAGTTCAGGGTGGTTGTTCTAAGAGGGGTATGATATTATTTGCCTTTTGTTTTGTTAAGATCTATAATTTGTTTAATTTAATGCTTGTTGATCTTAAATATGGGAAAAATTTGCACATCCTACCAAAACTTAAGTATGCCAGATTTGATGAATTTGTTTTAGGTTTGTTGATGTTGGTCATGCATTGATATGAACAGTAATCTAGGGTTTACTGTTCAATTTTGTCAGCCATGAAAAAGATGTCATTTTGTTGTACAAATACAGAATTTGTTTAGGACTGAAACAGATTCATCTCAAAAGTATTACTATGTCTGTATTATTGAGATGTGTTGGATCTATTATTATATCTTCAGTTTACTCTCGATTTGTTAGTATATCTACATAAAAGAATCCATTTGCTGACTATTAATAGATGCTTAAGTTAGGTAATTGACAGTGCTAAATATAACTTGCATTTTTTTTTAATTTAAGTGTGTCAGCCAGTCATTTGTAACTGTGTGTTTAAAAAGATTTGTTGGCATGTTGGATTCATATCAATATGAGATTGGATTATAGAGAAGCATCGGTTGCATGCAATTAACAGTTTAATTTTGTTATAGATTGTAATGGTCTTAAAGATTGTACAATGAGTTTGGCTGCCTTATGTGAATGTGAAGTAAAATATAATTATGAATTCTGATATACATAAGCAACCACTGTAACTGATTTTAATGGCAACAATACAAAATCCTCTAATGTCAATTTTAGGAAAGAAAGCTAGATCCCCGAGTCAGTCAAGTGACGATATGATGGAGCCGGAAGATGCATGGGCTACAGCTTTATATTCAGCAGCTGCAGGTATAATTTTTTTTGGTAACTAGTACAGTGTCTATAGGTATTTTCTGCCAGGGCCAATTAGATTGAGTACATTGGTCTTAATCTTGTAGATGCTGAGGCTGATGAAGCTTTAATACTCACCCAGAAAGCAAAGAGCACTGGTCCTAAGACATACATTGGGGCTAACCCTGGTATTTTCCCCCATAAATTACCTGCTTACCAATTAGATTAACTTCTTGGTTTAGTTACCTCATTTCTGGATTGTTTTTTGCCAGGTTTGGATGTTGCATCTTTGAGCATTCCAAGAAGAAGCCCAAGCCCAGAACCTGATTTGGATTTCACCTGCTATGTTGAGATGAGGGCTTCGAATTTGAAAGATAACTATGAAGTGGTAATGTAGATTATGTTTCTCCTAGACATAATTTGTTTAATTGTGCACAGAAATTGCCTATTTGTGATGGATAACTAATGCGCCTGCTCCATTATTCTGTCATATAGACACTTCCAAGAGACTTTATGGCAACAGTTATCCCCTATGGTGTGAATGAGATAACATTGAAGCATTCAGTAAAGCGAGGCATCGCTGTTCAGGTGGAGCTCGGTGGTGCTAAGAATTGCATCACTTCTGGTTGGGACAAGTGTGCACTGGCATTCAAACTCAGTTGTGGCGATCTTTGCAAATTCGAGTCTCCTTCTTATGGAGCAAAGGAATGGACAGTAAGCTGTTTCTGCTTCGGCGAGTAGGTATCTGGCCTACTTTGTAGCAGTGGCATCCAGGGAATCCAGGCTTCAGCAATACCAAAATTTTATGCCTAGTATTGAATATCGTACTGGCGTTCGGCATCTAGTTTAACTTTTGTGAACATTTCGCCCCGCATTCAGAATTCGTTTATGTGTAAAGACATTGACATATCGAATGTCTGCAGATGTTTCAAGTATATTATTCGATTCGCCCCACCTGATTCTTGTATTTACACTTTGCTTGCATATTTTATTTATGTTCTTTGCTGTTCAGGATCTGAATTTCCCCAGAATCTCTTGATTTGGGACTAGATTGAGCATCAGTCTTTCTTATGTCAACATTGTAGTTCTCAGATGTACATCATAAATAACAGGATTAAAAGGGATGTTGCCAAGCAGAAATTTATACACTAGGAGAAGGTCTGTTTCCCATTTACATTGACCATATTATCTTGTTGATGAAATAACTTGCTTTATATCACTTAGAGGGAGCAAGACTAATATGCCATGATTACAACAGAAGAACATTCCACTAGTATCTCAATTGATGCAGGCATTGCTATTGAACCAACTTCCCCAAATAAGTTTCAGATGTGTTGTTGATGATAAATAGGGTTTTTCTGTTCTTGTTAGTTTATAAGGCACAAATTGAATTTACTACCGGGAATTTTTGGACAGATGGATTTATAGAGACTCCTTGTCCGTGGAATACGTTTAGCTCTCATTGAATACTTATAGCAAGTTGTATAATGTAACAGTAGTGAAATGCCTTTGTGATTTACAGACTGTGTAAAGATTAGGAGCTCCCTTCCATCAAAATTTGACTGCAGATTCTTTTTCGGAAACTATAAAGTTGCCCAATCAGGCCACTTCATGATATCTGCAGGGCACTTGACATCATATCTGAAAACAGAATAGTACACAACAGGGGCACAAAACTTTTTTTTCATACCCTTCTATTCCAGTTAGAGCTTCCTGCTTGGCATTATTGAACTTACAAAAACTACTTTCAGACCATAATAAATTGGTTAGACTTAACACATGATGTTTAAATTTCCAGAAGACATGCAAGAACATGCTCATGCTCTGGTAGTTTATCAGGTGGGGCAATCAATCCATATCTCAAAACTGCACATTGCCGACAACAGGGCCACTTTTTAATTAGTTGCCCTGACATCAAAGTTAATATAATCACATAATCTGGCCACTTCATGAAATCTGCTTGGCAATAAATCAGCAGAACAGCAAAGGTTTGTATACAACAGGGCCACTTTTAGTTAGTTGCCATGGGATCAAAGTTCGACCAAATTCTCATCTGCCAATTATTTAACTTACCAGAAATAAACTTGAAAAAATAAGTGCACTTTATAGACATTCCTAGTTCATCATCGACAGGTGCTCTCAAGAATTTTAAGCAAATGAAGTACCCCTAGGCTTTCCAACACATATAATAATAACCTGTAATATGTCTTCAGATATAACAAAGTCAAATTGAAGAACAATCTGTCATATTCTCCACATTCAAAATGGAAATGCTACAATCTGTCATATTCCCCCCAGGTAAATGGACAAATGCTACAAGTATATTATCAGGAATTGTACTCTCATTTGGCACAAAGGTAGGCGTATTCAGTTTAGAAGCTCTAACTGGAATTTACCTATCATATTCCAATGCATCCTTGCACGTAGTCCAGTGGTGTGTGCCATATTCTCCACATCTACCACATTTGAAACGCTTTGCTCTTGGAACCTTAGGAGCCCTTGTTCTGAAGCGCTTGTGGACTGGCCTACCAATGGCGCGCCTAATCACAGGTGGAAGTATCTTCTCAGGGTAATTGAGGTCCATGAAATCATACTTCCCTGTACTTGGGACTGGATTTATGTCTCTTGCATATACTTGTTTGTACACACTTGAGTAGAAGACTGGATCCACCACTCTTTTTATATCCCACCGTGCACGTGTAATGACTGCAATTCCATGAACGCATGGGAAACCTTTGATTTGCCATTGGTAGCACGAACATGTGTGACGTACAAGGTCAACCTGTAGAAAACAAAAAAAAAAACAGCAATGGCCAGAATTTTGTGAGTCGCACCAAACAAAATAGGTTCCCTCCAACTTACATCAAACTCATTTGTGGCATACAAAAATACTAACCACACAGGAGTTGTTTGACAATACTTCAAACACATGGCTGACGTTTGTGGGATTTATTATCCAACTGCTAGCAATACTAGCATCTTCGTTCCACTTGATTTCCATTTCCTTGGTTAGAGCACCTGTCCATTTGCCTCCTTCAACTTTCCTCTCCCCGAACCATTTCATAATCTGTATCCTTATTGTGTCAAGCATGAAGGTGACTGGGAGGCAGCGGGCATCTAGTATCCAAGAGTTGAAGGATTCCGCTGCGTTTGATGTAAGTTCACCGTACCTATGAACTTCTGGTGCAAACGCCAAAGCCCATTTGTCTAGGGGTAGATCTTGGAGGAAATGTCTGGCCTTATCCCCTCCTTGGTGTTTGAACTTCTCAATTGCAGCATCAAATAGTCGTACATTGGGAGCATATGCCGCATCCTTAAACAGCTTGCATAGATGATTTTTCCAAGTATCTGAGTACTTTTTCCCGGTATACATCCCTCGAATGTTCTTCATAAGGTGGTATAAGCAGTAAAAATGAAAGGGCTTTTCGTATACATCCTTAAACGCATTCAGTAAACCCCCTGCTCTGTCCGATACGAACATTATTTGCTTCTCATGAATCAAATGGTCCTTAAGCTTTTTAATGAACCAAACCCAGTTATCAGTGTTTTCCCCGTCTACTATCGCCATTGCAACTGGGAAGAGCCCTGTAAATTGATAGTGTCAGAAGAGATCTGTTGTGAGGGTTTAAACTAAAATTTATACACTAAGCAAATACATTAAGAGTTACGTAATAAAAACATGAAGTACCATTATTCCCATCCTTTGCTGTAGCCGCAAGTAGGGTACCCTTGTACCTAGTTTTCATGAAAGTCCCATCTACAAACAATATTGGTCGGCAGCTCTTGAACCCTTCGAGAGATGCATGGAACGCAAGAAACATTCTTTTGAACCTGTTCTCTGTTGGTTCAGTCTCCAGAAATGTAAGACTCCCAGGATTAGTACGATTGATGGCATCACAATACCACTTCAATTCATTGAATGATTCCTCGTATGATCCATAAACGCTAGCACGGGCTACTTCGAGGCCTCTCCATATCTTTTCGTAATCCATCTTGAATCCATAATCCAGTTGGAATGAAGTTACCAGTTCTGCAGCACTTGTAGATGGTTTTGCCCTTACAGCGTTTGTAATAAGTTCTCCAATCACGTTACACCCCATCCTCTTGTTATCATTTCGCATCAGTGAAAGTGTACATGTGTGCACGAGGTTTGGTTGTAGTCTGGTTGGCTGTAATGACCAAATAGGTTTGACGGTCTAATCGGCGTGTTATCATATTGAACAGCAAGGACACCACTACTGCCATTATTGTTGTTGTAATCAGGTGGAGAGCTGATGTATTGAAGCAAATTAGTTGAGGGTGATGGTGTAATCAAGTTCTGAGCATGATTCCCAAGGGAGCTTGCCAGATGCTGGTTGAGACCAGCACTACCTCCAGTTCTGTGCCTGGCATCATTTCCGCTTGGCTGTTTATTTTCTAAAGTAGCAATACGAAGTTGTAACTTTTCTACTTCCAAAGCTAGAAAATCTTTCTCAACTATTAGCCCTCTAATTCTTGCTTTCTGTTCATCATCCATCTTCCTTAACTCAACATTGTCAGCTGCTACCTTCATGTACTTGTCGTTCTCATCATCAAAATCATTCTTATACTTCCTGCACTCTAGTGCCAGCTTCTGAATCTCGAAATCATTGTTCGTAACCCTCCGAGCAAGTTCATTTCTTGCAGCATCACATTCTAACAACTCAGCACTCATTGCATTGACATTCGACTCCAGGCTCTGGATTTTACTCTTTAGAATCTCATTTTCTTTCAAAGAACCTTTCTGACCATTCGATCGACTGATTTCTGCCCTCAAGGCAGCAACATCGATTTCATACTTTTGCACTACCCCCTCTAGTTCCTTAATCTTAACATCCTTCTGAGATTCTGTGTTTGTTGGTGAAACAACTACACCAGAACCTATGACCTGTTCACAATCAGTAGTGTCAAGACTCATAATATCAAACGAAGGGGGAGTGAAATCAAAAAATTCCGACCAGTTGACATCTGAATTGTCAGCCTTTGCAGGAGATGGATCCTTTATCGCCAAGTGCATGTTGCCAGGCCCAGCAAAATCAAGACCAACTATTTCGTCGCTTCTGAGTGCAGAAGAAGACATCATTATAGGTACAGGGCAGTGGATTGCATTATTATCAAATGTAAAATCATCAGCAGAGGATACATCCAAATTACGATCGACATTTTGAGGCATCTGACTCGGCTCGACATTGTCAATGTGCTCTTCGCCATGAACCCTGGATCCTGAAGCTATTTGTGTAGATTGCTGAGTAGATTCGTCCCTGCATTCATCTGATTCAGGGTCTGGATTAAACTTCATCTCTGAAACAGTGTGTTGGACCATGATTCTACTTATCTGAGGATGGTCATTATCTAGTAGCATCACTTCTTCAGTTGAAGCTACTAGTGGTGTAAGCAACTCCTGAAGTAAACATTAGTTAGCATATCCACTTGTAAATTAATTATAATGCGCCAAAAATAAAGTCACTCACCCCAGTTATGTTTTCAAGTCCTTCATGTATCATTGTTCTCTTCAGCTTCACTAGATCCCACTTAAGAAATCGTGGAAAACTAGCAACACCTTTTGTTGGCTTGACTATGTTAGATATCTCACAAATCCAGTACTGTTGATGAAAAACATATATTAGGTTGAAAAACTGCCAAAATACATAAAGTGCACGTTGACAAACCAAACAATCACATACCAATAGGAAAATAGAACAGCAGCCAGTCTTCAGAGTCGTCCCTCCTTGTAGCCCTTTAATTAATGAATCGAGTATGAATTTTGACCAATCATATAGACATACAGTGTCCAGATCAAGAAGATACTTTGTAACATGCCAGTTCACAACTGAATTCTGACTAGGCATGAAGAATTTCGACAGAAGGAACAAGTGTAAAAGTCTTGCAATATCCTCACACGCATCAGCATCTTCGTCTGGTGCATCTAACCTATTCTTTATGGCCTTTTCAACGTTTGACTTGTTCAGGGGATATTGCGCAGTTCCTTTAGCTCCTCTCAATTGCACAATCTTTAGGGGGAAATATCTTTCCACAAAACCACTCTCGTCGATCGGTGCACTGGGTGTACTACCTAAAATGACTGGCAACTCACCATCTCGAATGCCAAAAATCAGTTCCATATCACCTTTCTCTGGAAAAGCCGTACTTTCTCCCAGGCGGAAACCACTTGGCTGGATACGCTGATGTATGTTAGATCTCTTAACTACTTCTGTGATCGATGCATTATCCTTCTTCATCCGGCACAAACCAGATTTGTTCAGGGCTAGTGCTGAATAAATTAAATACCAGAACGGCATTCTCCTCAATGCAGCTAAATGACATTGTCGCAGGGGTATGGCACATAACTCCCGAATAGTACTCTCTATGTTGCTTCTATAATGTGTTCGTCCTTGCCCTATCGAATAAAAAATCATGATTAGTTCAGAAGTATATCTTAAGAAACACAAATAAACCAATATGATATTAAGTTCATAGAACATACAAACAACTAATCCAGAATCAGCTGCACTGTTGGCCTCAGAATTCTCTCCATCTAACATAAGCTGATTCTGTGATGCACCCCTTCTGGTGCGTTTAATTGGAACTTTCTGGACACTATCATCATTTACTATGATAATAGAGTTTTTCCTAACACCTACACATTTAGGAAACAAGTTATTCAAAATGCATACATACACTAAATTATGTTGGATTATGAACATTACTTACGCTTCTTGCTTGATCGCTTCAGTCGCTTCTTCCTCTTACGACTCGTTCCTTCCATAGCTTGGCTATCACCTAAGCAGTAGTAAATTAAGATGCTTGTCATTGAGCACAACAACAAAACATGAAATAAAATGTTCAATTCCAACAATCAGCAATAAAACATCGACGTATAGGTTCCACGACAATTAGTTTCTTACTGTTAACAACCAGAACATAACAGTTCATGTATAACAGACAGAAACAGCAAAATGACAGACAAAATATAACCTGCAGATAATTTGTACATGAAGAAACATCCAGAAAAAAAAAATAAACAAAGTGAAAACTGCAAGATTAAACTAATAGAAAACTATCAAATTGATATAGATTTCAATTCCAATGGCAAATGCCATGTTCTACAGTATACCTTAAAAGCTTATTCAAGAAGCAACACCGACATAATAATCTACTGGCATTGTAAAAACTGCAATTATCATAGAACATACATTATAATATCCACATCTAGTTAAGCTTTTACTGATACAAAATCAAAATTAAGAGAGTGCATAAACTTTGGATTTTTTAAAGTTAAAGCTAAGTTCTTTAGGAATTCAACAAATTTACCTGGTGTATCGGCATCAATTTCACTCATAAGATCAAGCTTCTGCTTCTCCTTGGCAACATTGCTTCCTTTATCTGTTTACAGAAAAATATATGTTCATGGAATTGCTCAAATCAATATACTATCTTTATACAACCAATACCTCGGTTTGATTTGATATAATACCTGTGTTTTCATTGCCGGCGGGGATTCTAGCACCACGCCTAGCACGGGAACGTCTCCCTAAAGAACTTGAATTCATGCCGTAATGATAATGGAGTGCAAACCCAGAGCTAAAAGGAAGTGTAATGTTGCCCAGTAGACTACAATTCAATATATAGCGCCTGTTCCCAACAGCAAAAAAGTCTTCGTCGACTGGCAAGAAATTGTGGCGAGGGAAGCTCCACATCACAACACCGTTGTCATTTTTCATAAGGATGGAAATGGATGGATAGGAATCCATCGTACAAACCTGCTCAGTCTCAAGCCATAAGTCAACCACAGTAACCCTAATGTCTGCTTTAAGTAGCCGTGCAGAGTAGGAAAAGGGGCCTAGATGTTATTTTAGAAAGTTAGAGAGCAGAGCCAAGGATATGTAAGATGTGTGTAGTGGATACTTGGTAAATGGATGCTTTAGGAGTAAAAAACGACTGCCCCGGTAACAAATTAACAATCAATTTCGTACGTACTCATGAATAGAATTCATTTCAATAAACTTGTGTTTGCGTGTAAGCTTCTCAGAAGGAGAATCCCTTCTTTTTCAAACAATTCTTTTAAGCTTTAACTAATGCTAGTTACTCCGTTCCGTTCAATTCACCTGAAAATGAAAATCAGTAAATTAAATTGAACTTGATTTAATTCAAGTCTAATTTTGAATTACGCAAATTTGAATGGACCTGATCTAAACTAAATACAAGGAGAAATGAATATAAAGAATGCATAGATCTAATTGGGAACCCATAGCAGGTTATTTTAAAAATTGACTTGCGCGAATTAGAAGTGTAATTGCAGACTTAACAATAACAACAAACCATCTGACTGGTACCAAATTCAGGCAAAAAACGAACAAATTGTTAATTAATGAAAATTCATAATGTTTTTTTAACTTTTATTGAAACGCTAATGTTTTTCACTAAGTTTTTACTACTAAAATACAAACAATACACATTAACAACCATGTTTTTTATAATATTTGTAATTATTATATGTCTTTAACAAGATACTGTCTCACGAAAGAAGAGAGAATTGTAGGAAAATACGGAATTTAAAAAATTTATGAACCCCAAATATGTACAAATATTAAAGCTTGTAAATTGACGTACATGATAAAACAATTCTAAAAGTTCCTATCTCCCAGATCTAAATTACTCTGCAGAATACTTATGGTATTCAAATTAATAACTTCGAGGTTATGATTAG
>JAYMSM010000066.1:0-21797 GCA_036897885.1 Plantago crassifolia | reverse complement strand
ATTAATTATTTAATTTATTTTACTTAAAAATTTTTTATTTTAGATTTTTTGATTTCTCTCTACTAATTTATATTATTTTTCTATGTATTTCTATGTATTTATAATATTATTATTATGCTATGTATTATTTTTATTTTTATAATATAAAAAAGAAATGAAAAGGTTTTCATTGAATCCATTTATATTGATTGATATTTGAATATTGAAAAATAAAAAATATATGTAAGGTAAAAAAAATACAATTATGAAATGCCTTCCTATCTTTAGAAACCCAAACCAATCCTTTCTCAGTCTATTATCAATTCGTTTAAGTGAAAGTCTTTGAGTCCATTCGAGTCATTTCATTTTTAGTAAGGTCAATGAGACCTCATAGCTATTTCCCTAGGTCGGATAAGAGCATTCTTGCTCTATCTTCCTCTCTTTTCTTTTAGTTCCTTTGTGTGTGAGGGCTTCTTTTCTGCAACTTTTTTCTCTTCTCTTTCTTTTCTATTTTTTCTTTTTCGTTATCTTTCTCTCTTTTCTTTTTTGATTTTTCATTTTTTTACTCCTTTCTTTTTTCTTCTTTTCTTTTCATTTTTTTACTTATGATTTTTCTTTCTTTTCTTTTGATTTCTTTCTCTTCTCTCTATATTAATTTTCTTTTTTTTACTAAAAATTTCTAAAGGAAATCTTTTTCTTTCGTGGAATGGACAAATGCAAAGTATTCTGGTTTCGGTTTTCTATCTTTTAATGTCGTTTATCTATTAGAGTATATTAAGATAAAAGTATAGTGTAAGTAAGAAGAGCGATTTCTTCTTTTGACCGCGTTCACTCTAGCGGCAGATATATGTTTATATGTTTTTATGTTTATTTGCTTGTATGTTTAGATTAAATAGAAAGGTTCTGTCAATGATGTCAATGACACGACCTCCAAAATTCGACTTCCTTCATTCATTCAAGTATTTTCGGTTTCTAGATCCGGCTTTTGGGGGTAAGTCGAAGAGCAATGACATTTTCTTTTTACGGTCAGTATTTCTGGTTCTGGAGGATTTCTTCTGTCTGAGTTGTTGTTTGCTTTTTTTTTTTCTTGATTTCGTGTGAGTTCGACCCTTTTCCCTGTCCTCTCATCTTTTTCTGAGCATCTTTTTTTCGATTTTCTACCCGAGAGCTCATGTATTTTATTTTTGATATCTTTGCTTTTCTAATAAACTAATACAATTAATACACTATACTACTATCACAATCTCATATATATGAAAAACATTTCTTTCTTGGATTAGTCTTATTTATATTTTTTTATTAGTCTTGGATTAGTTTATGGCTCAGATCCATATCTTTTTCCCTCTTTATCTTTATTTATTTGCAATAAAATGGAAAGTTTCGCTCTTTTCCATCTTTTTTCTTCTCCCATAATAGCGAGTTTTGGTTCCTTTTTGAAGATTCTCTTCATCTTTTTTCCGAGCTTGGTGATTAAGGAAGAGCTCTTCTTAGTGCTTTTCTCACAACTCTATTTTCTCCTTTGTTCTGTGAGCGCTTTTCTTTTTTTATAGATCCATTTCTTTTTTCGTAATTTTCGCATTCTTTGTCTTTTTCGATTTGATTTCTAATTAACTACAAATGTACTAGATTAATATATTTTTTCTATAATTTTCTGGATTCATTATTTTTTCTATTTTTCATATTTAATATATTTCATATTTAATATATTTCATCTTCCTCTTTTGTCTTGTTTTCTTTTTCTGCTCTCTTTCCTTTCTCTCTCTTTCTTTCTGATTCTTGTTCTTTGTCTTCTCTTCTTCCTTTCCTCTGTCTCTTCTTCTTTTTTCCTTGACTCTCTTCTTTCTTCTTTTGTTTTCTTCTTTCTCTTTGTTTTTTTTTCTCTCTCTCTTTCTTTCCTTTCTTTCTCTTGTTGTTTTCTTTCTTTTCTTTCCATTCCCTTCTTTCTTCTTTTTATTTTCTTTCTTGTTCTTTCCTTCTTGGTACTTGTTTTTTCTTTTGTTTCTCTTCTTCTCCCTCGGTATCTTTTGGAGTCTTCTTCTTCTTCTCTCTTGCATTCTTTCTTTTCTCTTTCTCTGATTCTTCTTCTGTCTCTTCTTTTCTTGTTCTCTTTCTCTCTCTTGTTTTCTTTCTTTTCTCTTTCCTTTTCTTCTTTTCTCTGCTCTTCTCTTTCTCTTCTTCTTTTGTTTTCTTCTTCTTTTCTCTTTTCTTTCTGACTTCTTCTCTTCTTCTCTCTCTTTCTTTTCTTTCTTCTTCTGTCTCTTCTCTCTCTTTTCCCTTCTCTCCTTTTCTTTCTTTGACTTTGAAAACCTTTTTTTCTTCTTTATTTTCTTGTTCTCTCTTCCCTTGCCTCTCTTTCTCTCTGGTTTTCTCTCTTTTCTCTCTCTTCTTCTTCTTCTTCTTTCTCTTTGGTTTTCTCTCTTTTTCTCTCTCTGTCTCTTTTCTTCTTTCTCTTTCTTCTTTTGTCTCTTCTCTTTCTTTTTCTTTCGGATCTTTCTCTCTTTCTTCTCTGTCTCTTTTCTTCTTCTTCTTCTTCTTTCTTGCTTCTTTTTTCTCTCTCTTTGCTTCTTTTCTTCTTGTTTTCGAGCTCTTTTTTCTCTTCTTTGTCTTTCTTCTCTATTTTTCTTGTTCTACTTTCTCCTTCTTCTCTTGTCTTCTTTTTTCTCTCTTCTTTTGTTCTCTTTCTTTCTGATTCTTTCTTTTCTGTATTCTTTTTTTCTCTTGTTCTCTCTTTTCTTTGTCTTCTCTTTTCTCTTCTTCTTCTTTTTCTTTTTTTTTTGTCTCTTTCTTTTTCTTTCTCTATTCTTGTTTGTATTTCCTATGTCTCTTCTTTCTTCTTTTTTCTTCTTGTCCTTTTTTTGTTCTCTTTCTGCTTTTTCTTTCTTGTTCTTTCTTTTGTTTTCTGTTCTTCTTTTTTTCTTTTCTCTCTTGTCTTCTCCTCCCTATCCTTCTTTTCTTCTTGTTCTCTCCTCTCTTCTCTTGTCTTCTGTCTCCTCTTTCTTCTTCTTGTTCTTTTTTCTACCTCTCTTTCTTCTGTCTTCTCTTTCTCTCTGTCTCTTTTCTGTTTTCTTTCTGCTTTCGTTCTTTTCTTTGTTCTCTCTTTCTTTTTCTTCTCTTTCTTTTCTCCTTCTTGTTCTTGTTTTTTTTTTCTCTTCTTCCTCTGGGTCTCTTCTTCTTCTTCCTTCTCTTCTTGTCTCCTCTTTTTTTTCTTCTTGTTGGAAACACAGCTAGGATTCATAGCTAGGAAATAGTCTTTCTCTTTGTTGGCTGGCAGTTTCTCTCTTTTTCGTTATTAGATGGATCTCTTCTGTCTTTTTTCGGTAACAGGGTATTTTTTCATTTATTGAGCATTGCATTCGGTGCGTTAGGAGTGAAAGGGGCCTTGTTGTCCCTTTTTGTAGTGCGCGATCGATGTTTTCTATCCTCGGTGATGTGTGCTTGCTTTCGTATATTTCTTTTTGACTTTGGATATTTGTCTTTGTTTGTAAAAATGGTATCTTTTCCATTTTTCTTTTCCGGATGACTCATGGTTTTTACTTCCTTCTTTCTCTGATTCTTTCTTCTCTGATTCTCTTCTCTTTTTCTGATTCTTTCTGTTTGACTCTTGTTCTTCTTTTCTCTTTCTTTTTTATTTTTTTGTAAAACTCTGGTTTTTCTAGGGAAAGAAATGCTGTTTTCTTCTTTCTCTTTCTTCTCCTAGCTACTATAATAGAAATGGAAGACCTTCTTCTTTTCTTTCTTTTCCTTTTCTCTCTTTTTCTGTCTTTGCTTTCTGCTTCTTCCTTTTCTTTTCTGTCTTTCTTTGTTTTCTTATTCTCTCTTTTTTTGACTTTCTGGTCTTCTTTCTGTCTTCTTTCTTTTTTTCTTCTTTCTTCTTGTTCTTCTCTTTCTTCTTTCTCTGTCTCTCTCTTTCTCTGTCTCGCTCTTTCTCTTCTCTCTTCTTCTCTTTCTCTCTCTTCTCTTTTCTCTTCTCTTGTTCTCTCTTTCCCTTCTTTCTCTTTTTTCTCTCTTTCTTTCCTTTCCCTTCTTTCTCTTTCTTCTCTCTTTCTTTCCCTTCTTTCTCTTTCTTCTCTCTTGTTCTTGTTGTTTTTTCTCTCTCCTCTTCTCTGTGGAATCTTCTCTTTCTCTTTTCTCTTGTTTCTTTCTCTTCTTTTTCTTTTCTTTCTTGTTCTCTTTTCTCTCTCCTCTTTTCTCTTCTCTTGTTCTCTCTTCTTTTTCTTCTCTCTTGGTCTTCTGTCTTGTTTTGTCTTGTTCTGTTCTTTTCTGATTCTCTTCTGTCTTCTTGTTCTCTCTTGTTTTTCTCTCTTCTCTCTTCTTTTTCTTCTCTCTTTCTCTTTCCCTTCTTTCTCTTTCTTTTTCTTCTCTCTTTCTGATTCTTTTCTCTTCTTGTTCTTCTCTTTTTGCTTTTCTCTTTTCTCCTCTCTTTCCTCCTTCTCTCTTTCTCTGTCTTTCTCTTTTCTATTTTCTCTACTCTCTTTTCCCTTCGATTTTTGGATCTCGTTCTCTCTTGCCTTTCGATCTCGTTCTTTCCGAACCTTCTCTTTGAACTTTCGTTCTTGTTCTTTCTGAACCTTGAAAGTCTTCTTCTTCTGCTTCTCTTTTCTCTTTCTTTCTTTCTTTAGCATGGTATTTCGCTTATGCTCCCCATATTTTTTCCTATTTGATGTATATGTATGGTGGTCTTTTCTGTTCTTTGCATTCCATTTAACAAATTTGACAGTGGATTCATTCCTATTCTCTTCGATCTTCTGATCCATTTTCACTCTTTCTCTGATTCATTCTTCTCTTTCTCTCCTCTTCTATCTTCTCTCTGCTCTTCTCTCTCCTATTCGATCTCTGATTATCTCTGTCTCTGCTTCTTTCTTTCTTTTCTCTTCTTCTCTGATTCATTCTTCTCTTTCTCTCCTCTTCTATCTTCTCTCTTCTGCTTGCTTCATTTTCACTCTTTCTCTGATTCATTTTTCTCTCTCTCTTTCTCTTATTCTTTCTTTTCTTGCTTGCTTGTTCGTTTTTCTGACACTTGTTCTGATTCTTTTTCTTTTCCTCTTGTTTTTCTTTTCTATTCTTCTCTCCCATGGTTTCTTTTTTCTTTCTATCTCTCTTCTCTTTCTCTTTCGATCTGCTTCTTTCCTCTCTTTCTGTCTTTTCTCTCTCTCTTTCTTTTCTTTTTTTCCTAATTTATAGGATTCTGGTTTCTACTCTTTGGAAGGATTTGATTACAGGGATCTTTGATCTTGACTACTTTGACTATGGACTACTGAGATGGAATTGAACCAGGGACATCGAAAGAAGAATCTTTCGCTCTTCCCGGACTGTCATCAACCTTTCACTCTGGACCTTTTGCTTGGGACTTCTCTTTCCTGCCCCTTGGACTTCGCTTGGTGTTTCTAGCTCCTCTATGTTCCTTTTTCAAATGCTTTCCAATGAATGTTTCATTCTCTCAGTGCCCGCTCCCCTCACTGTGTATGATGTCGGGCTGGAATTCGAAGGTGGTTTCCAATGAGAAGTCAGAAGGAATTCGAAGTAATAACGAATGAGAAGGCTTTCATCTCTCTCTGTCTCTTGTTCTCTTTCTCTTCTTCCTCTCTCTGTCAGGAATCGGTCTTCTGTGAGACTGCGCCCTGGAATTCGAAGTAATAACGAATGAGAAGGCTTTGCTCTCCTTTCATCTCTCTCCGTCGATCTCGTTCTTTCATCACCTTCGACCTAGTGGTCTCCTTCTCTTCTCCTTCTTTCTTCTTCTTCTTCTTTCTATCTTTCTTCTTCTTTCTATCTTTTTTCTTCTTCTTTCTATTTTCTTCTTCTCTTTTCCTTCTCTTCTTTTTGTTTCTTTCTTCTTTCGCTTTCTCTCTTTTCCTCTCTTCTCTTTCTCTGGTTCTTTTTCTGATTCTTTCTCTTCTTCTTGTTCTTCTCTTCTCTTCTGTCTACTCTCTTTTTTTCTTTCTACCTACTCTCTTCCTCTGCTTCTTCTTTTTCTTCATCTCTCTTTTGTCTGCTCTTTCTCCTTCTTTTTCTTTTCCTTCTTTTCTCTCTCTTCTCCCCTCTCTTCTCTTTTCTCTTCTTTCTGTCTACTCTCTTTTTTTCTTTCTCTTATTTCTTTGTCTGACTCTCTTTTCATCTCTCTTCATCTTTCTTTCTCTCTTTCTTCTTGTTTCTTACTTCTTTTTTCTTTTTTTTCTTTCTCTTCTTTCTCGTCCTTCTTTTTTTGTCTTTTTCCTTTCTTTCTTTTCTCTCTTTTTGTTCTTCTTTCTTCTTTTCTTTCTCCTCTCTTTTTTTTCTCTTCTCTTTCTTTGACTTCTTTTTCTCTGATTCTTTTTATTCGACCTCTTGGTCTCTTTCTTTCAGAACCTTCTTTTTTCTCTGTCTCTCTTATGTTTCTTTCTCTTCTTCTCTCTCTCTGTTCTCTCTCTTCTTTCTCTTGTTCTGTCTTCTTTCTTGTCTTGTTTCTCTTTTTTCTCTTTTCTGTTCTTTCTCTCTCTTTCCTCTTTCTTCTCTTTTTTCTCTCTCTTCTTTTCTCTCTTCTTTTCTTTCTGCTCTCCTCTCTTTCTTCTCTCCTCTCTTCTCTTTCTCTTCTTGTTATTTGTATTTCTATAATATTGGTGTTCTTTTCTCTCTTCTCTCTCTGTCTTTTGTTCTTGTTCTTCTAATTCTTCTCTTTCTCTCTTCTCTCTGATTCTCTCTCTGATCTTTACACTTTCCTCTGTCTCTCCTCTCTCTTCTTCTTGTGATCTCTCTGATTCTTTTTCTTGTTCTCTCTTCTTTTTTTTCTTCTTGTTATTCTGATTCTTGTTATTCTGATTCTTGTTCCTCTTCTCTCTTTCTCTTCTCTCTTTTTTTTCTCTGTCTCTTTCCTCTTCTCTATTTCTCTTTTCTCTCTCTCCTGTCTCTCTCTTCTCTCTTCTCTTCCTGTCTTCTCTTTCTTTCTCTCTCTTCTCTCTTTTTCCTTCTTTTCTTATTCTTTTTTCTTATTCTTTCTCTTTCTTCTCTTTTTTCTCTCTCTTCTTTTCTCTCTTCTTCTCTTTCTCCTCTTTTCTCTTTCTCTTTGTCCCTTCTTCTCTCTCTTCTCTCTACTCTGTCTCTTCTGTCTCCTTCTCTCTGATTCTTATTCTCTCTTCTTTCTTCTCTCTGTCTTTCTCTTCTCTCTCCCTTTCTTTTCTCTCTTGTTCTTTCTCTTGTTCTCTTTCTGTTTCTTCTTCTTGTTCTTATTCTTTCTCTCCTTGTTTTTTTGTTTTCTTTCTTCTCTCTTTTCTGTCTCTTTCTTTCTTTGTTTCTTTCTCTTTTTTCTGATCTTTCTTTGTTCTCTTGTTTTCTTTCTTTTTGGGGAATAGACGAAAACGGTTTCTCTTGTTTTCTTTTTTCCTTTTCTCTCTTTTTCTGTCTTCTTTCTTTTGTTCTCTTCTTTTCTCTTCTCCTCTCTCTCTTCTCTCTTTCTTTGTTCTCTTTTTCTTACTTCTTCTCCTCTTTTCTTTCTTCTTGTTCTTTCTCCTCTGTCTCTTTTTTTTTTCTTCTCTTTCTCTCTGGTTTTTCTTTTCTCTCTTCTTTCTCTTATTTTCTTTGTCTTTTTGTCTTATTTTCTTTTCTCTCTTCTTTCTCTTATTCTGTTTATGGAATCTTTCTTTTCTCTGATCTTTCTTGTTCTTTCTTTTTCTTCTTCTTTTTACTTCTCTTCTCTCTGTTCTTTTTCTTTCTCCTATCCTCTCTTCTGTCTGACTTCTCTCTCTTCTTTTGTCTTCTTCTTTCTTCTTTGTCTTTTTGTTTCTTTTCTTTGTTTTTTTTTCTTTGTTCTCTTGTTTTTCTGACTTCTTTCTTTTATGATTCTTTTCTTTTTCTTTCTCCTATCCTCTCTTCTTCTTCTTCTTTTGTCTACTTTTTCTCTCTTCTCTTCTGTCTTTTCTTTTTCTTCTTTCTCTCTCTCTTTTTTTCTCTCTCTTCTTTTCTGTCTTTTCTTTTTCTGTCTACTCCTTCTTTTTCTTTCTCTCTTGTTCTCTTTCTGTGTTTTTTCTTTCTTGGTACTTGTTCTCTCTTTCTTTTTTTCTTTTTTTTCCTTCTTCTGATTCTTCCTTCTCTCTCTGTCTCTGCTTTTTCTTCTTTCTTTTCTCTTCTGTCTCTTTTTTTCCTCTTTTTTTTTTCTCTTCTTCTTTCTAGTTAGTAATAATAGGAGGCAGTTTCTTTCTTTTTTCTTCTTCTGTCTCCTCTTTCTTCTTTTCTCTTTCTTAGCTCTTTGACACTTGTTCTCTCTTTTCTTCTTTTTCTCCTTCTCTCTTTCTTCTCTCTTTCTCTTCTCTTTTTCTTCTCTCTTTCTCTTTTTCTTCTCTCTTTCTCTTTTTCTTCTCTCTTTCTCTTCTCTTCTCTTTTTCTTCTCTCTTTCTCTTTTTCTTCTCTCTTTCTATTTTCTGATTCTTCTCTCTTTCTTTCAGGATTCTTGTTTCTTCCTTCTTTTCTGTCTTCTTTTTTCTTTTCTGTTTCTTTCTTGTTCTTCTTTTTCTCCCCTCTTCTCTCTCTTCTCTCTCTGTCTTTTGTTCTCTCCTCTCTCTTCTTTCTTGTTCTGTCTCTTCTTTTCTCTTCTTTCTTGTTCTTTCTTCTCTCTTCTTTTCTCTCTCTTCTTTCTTGTTCTTTCTTTGTTTTCTTTGCTGTTTCTTTTCTGGTTTTCTTTTCTTTTCTTGTTTTTTCTCTTCTCTTTCCTTTCTCTTCTACTTCTGTCTTTTTTTTCTTTCTTTTTTCTTCCATTCTTTTCTTTTTTCTTCCATTCTTTTTTTTCTTTCCTGTTTCTTTCTTTTCTTTCCTGTTTCTTTTCTTATTCTTTCTCTTTTTCTTCTCTGATTCTTGTTCTTTCTTTTCTCTTCTTCTTCTCTCTCTTCTCTTTTTTCTCTTTCTCTTTCTCTTCTGTCTCCTCTTTCTATTTTTTCTCTTTCTCTTGTTATTGTCTTCCTGTCTCTGATTCTTTTTTCTGCATTCCGCTTTCCTTTTTCTTTCTTTTCTTGTTTTTTCTGTTTTTCTTTGTTGTTTGTTTTTTTCTTTGTTTTCTTTTTTCCTTTGTTTGTTGTTCTTTCTTTTTTTATTTGTTTTCTTTTTTTCTTTCTTGTAATTCTTCTTTGATTTTGTATTCTCTCAATGCCGTAATAGGAAGTCTGGTTTCTAGAACGAAGCATAGTGCGGTTGTGACTGGTGAGTTAGCCAAGTTAGCGAAAATGGGTATTAGCATGGATAGATGTATAGCAGTTCCAGATCTGCTAATGCTTTCTGGTTGATGCGAAGTATTCCACCAGTTTACGGAGTACTTGATTATGGGTATATCTATGGTTCCCGCACGTATGGAAATGGAAGCCAGTTTGACGGATATTTTTTGCAATGCGATAGCTCCTAAGTAAATGAGTAACAAGATGAATACGGAAGTTAATCTTGCATCCCATACCCAAAAGGTTCCCCACATGGGTTTTCCCCGAAACGCTCCAGTGACTAAGGTTAAGAAGGTAAAAAGTGCTCCGATTTCGATTCCCGTTCCGGAAGCTCTTAGAAAGAGTGGGTGTTTTGTGACTAGGAAGAAGAAGGTCTGGCTAGCGGTGATTACATAAAGTAGAATACTCATCCGAGCGGCAGGAACATGTACATATAGAATCCTAGCATTTTCTCCTTGTTGAAAATCGATGGGTGCTCCCCTCAGACTGCAATGGATAGCCATTGCAGTGAAGAGTAAGGTGACTCCGATGAGTACTTGTCCGTAGCTTTTGGTCTTTTCCATAAAGGGATCTGCTTTGACTAAGTCAAGAAACATCTGAGTCTATTCTTTTTTTGCTTGTGAAACAAGAAAAACCCGTATCTCCCGAGCATTCCCCTTCTTTGTTTCTTTGTTTCTTTTTTCCCTTCTTTTCTTTCTCCTTGGATCTCTGGCTCCTTCCTTTCTCTTTCTCCTTGGATCTCTTTTCTCTTCCTTTCTCTTTCTCTCTTTTTTCTTCCTTTCTCTGTCTCTCTTTTCTCTTTCTTTTTCTTCTCTTTGTCTTTTCGGACTGGTACTTTTTTTCCTTCTTCTCTTGTCTTGTTGTTCTGTTCTTGTTGTTCTGTTCTTCTTTTTCGATTCTGTTCTTCTTCCTCTTTTTTCTTTTTTTCTCTTGTTTGTTCTGTACTCTCTCTTTTTTCTTTCTTTTCCTCTTTTCTTTGGATTCCTTTCTTCTTCTCTTTTCTGACTTCTTTCTTGTTGTCTTCTCTCTTCTCTTTCTATTTGTCTTCTTCTTTTTCCTCTGTCTCTTTTCTTTCTTTCTTCTCTCTCTTCCTTCTTTTCTTCTTTCTGTCTCTTTTCTTTCTTTCTTCTCTCTCTTCCTTCTTTTCTTCTTTCTGTCTCTTTTGCTTTCTTTCTGTTCTTGTTCTTCTTTTTCGACTTTCTTCTTCTTTTGCTTTTTCTTTCTGTTCTTGTTCTTCTTTTTCGACTTTCTTGTTCTTTTGCTTTCTTTCTGTCTCTCTTTTTTCTTTCTCTTCTTCTTTCTCTTTCTGTCTCTCTTTTTTCTTTCTCTTCTTTCTCTTTTTTCTTTCTCTTCTTCTTTCTCTTTTTTTCTTTCTTTTTTCTTTCTCTTCTTCTTTCTCCTTTTTTTACTTTCTTGTTCTTTTTCTTCTTTTCTGTTCTTGTTTTCTGTTCTTGTTTCTGACTTCTTTGCTTTCTTTCTGTTCTTGTTTTCTGTTCTTGTTTTCTGTTCTTGTTTCTGACTTCTTTGCTTTCTTTTCGCTCCGTCCCTTTTCGACACTCCTTGCTCTCGGAGCGGCATGGCGGAAAGCAAGTTCCTATTCCCAAGCCTTCGACTTCCTCTTTTCTTCTTGTCCTTTTCGAAGTACTGGTCCGATCCGCAGCCTCTTCCTTTGGATTCCCATGGTTCTTTCCGACTTGGGGCACTCCGCCAACTCGAGCTCTTCTTTGTTCTGGATTTTCTCTCTTCTTCGACTTTCGTAGTTGTATTGGCATTGGATTCTTTCTTATTCTCTTCTCTATCCCCTCTTCTTGTTTCTTTTCAGACTTCTCTTCTTTCTCTTGTTGTTCTTTCTCTTTTTGTTCGACTTCTCTTCTTTCTCTTGTTCTTCTTTCTCTTGTTCCCTTTCTTTCTCTTTTTCCTCTTCTTTCTCTTGTTGTTCTTTTCTTTTTGTTTCTTTGTCTTCTTCTTTTGTCTTGTTTTCCTTTCTCTCTGCTTTTCTGACTTTTTTTCTCTGTTCTTTTCTGACTTCTACTTTCTGACTTGTACTTTCTTCCTTCTACTTCTATGCTATTCTTTTTTCTTCTATTCCTTTTTCGATTCTTTCTTCTTTCTTTTCTTGTTCTTTGGTTTCTTTCTCTGATTCTTGTTCTTTGATTCTTGTTTTCTTTCTTTTTCGATTGTTTGAGGGTCCTTTCTTTGGTTCTGCTTTCCGCAGCAAATTTCCGCTAGGGGGAAGAGCCTAGCT
Source organism: Plantago crassifolia (assembly GCA_036897885.1). Lineage (NCBI taxonomy): Eukaryota > Viridiplantae > Streptophyta > Magnoliopsida > Lamiales > Plantaginaceae > Plantago > Plantago crassifolia. The sequence continues at coordinate 10,400 of JAYMSM010000066.1, read as the reverse complement.
AGCTAGGGAGCATTAGCCCCTAAGGCTGGCCCCGGGCCAACTGGGTTTGGATTGGCTTCTGTTTTCTGTCGTGGATCCTGACTCATGAGGGTCCTCCTAGAATCGAGAGCATTTCTTCGGAATACATCCTGTCTTTTGACCTTCGTAGTTCTGTGCATAGTCAGTACGATAGCTCCAATCATGGCCACTAATAAAATGAGACTTGGAACCAAAAACCAGACGAAATAATAGGTATAAAGTAAATTGCCCAAAGCTTCTAAATTGGTCCAACTACCTACCTTTTCGGCATAAAGGGTATATTTGAGAGAGGTCTGGCTTGGTAATAATGGAATGCTTTCATTATCTAAAATGAAGAAGATTTCCCAGCCAAAGAGTAGGCCAATAATCCCACTGACTGGTAAATAGCGCAAGACTTCTTCGTGAATTTCGGCTAGTTGGATATTAAACATCATGACAACGAATAGAAATAAAACAGCAATCGCTCCGATATGAACAACTGGGAAGATCATAGCGAAAAAGTCGAGCCCTAAGAAAAGAAGTAAGCCTGCTGTATTGCGAAAGACTGAAATGGAAAACAAAACGGAATGTACTGGATTTTTGGCACGGACAACCATCAAACCCGAGACCAAAGCAAGGCTCGACAACAGAGAAAGGATCATCCTATTTTTTGGTTTGTGCATTCTTGTGATCCCAGGGGAGATCATGATTCATGAAGCTTGCTTGGTTGTTGACCAACGGTCTGAACTAGAGACTAATTCCGCAACAGTCTTTGACTTCTCTCCCGAACTGGTTGGAAAGGCCCCCTTTCTCTTTTCTCTCTTTTGACTGGATCCGGGTCTGCTCACTGAAAGCGCCCTTTTCCGAAGTAGTCATTGAGCGCCTTCCCATATCTTCTCCAGTTCTTTGGAGGTGGGCCTTGCAGTTCGTCCAACAGCCGTTTGAAGTAGCTGCAGTCGAGTGAGGTCTCGGCCCTATTTTTCCAAATGGTCCGGGCCATTCCATCGAAATGGGCCCGATCCAAGCTCTTCGAGTCTTCTACAGAGTTCGATCTCTCGAACATCCCTTGCAGTTGTCGAGAGATATTCGCTTGATGCCTTTCGGCGGCGTTCCACCCATTAGAGTTCTTGGAAAAAAAAGCGTGGGGTATGGGTTGCGGAAGCGGATCTACCTCAGGGGCTCCCAGCTCGAGATCTAGATCTATCCCATCTTGGTGTGGCTCTTCCAAGGGGAGATTGAGATCTATCCCCCGCGGGGCGCTCCTCTGATCTCCTGGCTCCATGGGGAAGAAAGAATGGGGCTCGGGCCCTTGCGGCGGGATTGATGGTCCCCCTCCACTTCCGGATCCGGATGCCCCCCATGGATTCATGGAATTCCCAGGGTTGCTTCCCCATTCCATCCAGACATAGCCACAGCATTTCCAAAAGAGGAAATTGGCAATGCTGAGGAGGAACCACTCCAGAAGGAGTGCCCATGGCCAGCGGAGCAGAAAGTTCCTTCTGCGGGTCTGTACATGGAGAAGAAGTAATAAGAGAGTCCCTATATCTTTGTGGTTTGTGGAGATTCGGATCCATAAGGAAGCCATGGAATGGCCTCGTAGAGTGCTTTGTTGTGCTAGGTCACTGGCTTTTGGCTCTTTCGTGGCCGCGTAGCTCCATTCCTTTCCTGGCTCAGTCCTTTGGCTTTGGTGGCATTTCTGGCCGCAGGAAATCTCCATGGCCATTTTCCCTTTTTGGAGGGAAGGGCCCTTCATTTGGACTATTCGTATTTCCGACAATCCCGGCACTTCCAAGACGTTTGCGTAATTCGATTTCAGCAACGGATCCTGGCGTAAGACATTTTCGTAATGAAAAGCGAATGGAAACATAAGTGGTTGGCTTTTCCCGTCTAATGAATAAGCACTGCGGACGCTCTGAAAGATCCCTCTCTCCTTTCGGGGGACCTGGTTCTCGGTTTGAAATCCTATGAACTCCTTCTTTCTGAGCCTTGCACTCCTTCTTCCTCTGTGTCTCGTTCTTTGAGAACCTTCTTTCTCGCTTAGCTTCTTCTCCTCTCTCCTTCTTTCTCGCTTAGCTTCTTCTCCTCTCTCTCTCCTTCGACCTAACGGTCTCTTTCTTTCAGAACCTTCGACCTCTTGGTCTCGTTCTTTCATCACCTTCTTTCTCGCTTAGCTTCTTCTCCTCTCTCCTTCTTTGTCCTCTCTCTCTTCTTCTTCTTTTTTCTTTCTGAGCCTCCCCTCTCCTCTCCTTCTTTGTCCTCTCGCTCTTCTGCTCTTTTTTCTCCTCTTTCTCGTTCTTTGAGAACCTTCTTTCTCGCTTCGTTTCATCCGAGGGAGAGGGATCTGACTTTCTCGCTTCGTTTCATCCGAGGGATCTGACTTTCTGAGCTTAGTCGAATGAGAGGGATCTGAGTGGACGAAAGCTATACGCCATTCTTGATCCTCTTTTTCTTGTTCTTTCTTGTTGAAAACTCTTGTTCTCTTATTCTCTCTCTTTCTTCTCTCTCTCTGATTCTGGTTTCGAACTCTTTTTCTCTTTTTTCTCTGATTCTTGTTCTTTCTCCATTTTCTCTCCTGTCTCTTCTCTCTTGTTCTCTGATTCTTGTTCTTTCTCCATTTTCTCTCTTCTCTCTTGTTCGGAGGACGGAGGGTTCTTTTTCTCTTTCTTCTCTTGTTCTCTCTTCTTCTTTCTTGTTTTCTCTCTTTCTTTTTGTTTCTTCTTCTCTCTCTTCTCTTTCTTGTTCTTCTTCTTTCTCTGATTCTTCTGTCTCTTCTTTCTGCTCTTTTTTCTTTCTTTTTCGACTCTTCAGACCGCTTTTCCAATCAGGGAGAGAGAGAAGACTGACTGACTCCTCCATCTTTCTATACGAAATTCCTTCGATTTGCAAGGAGATCTTTCTATACGAAATTCAGAGATCTTTCTATACGAAATGACTTGATCCTTGAATTGGACATCACTTTCTATACGCAATTACTGACTGACTGGATTCTTTCTATACGAAATGACTGACTGACTGACTGGATTCTCTATTGGACGGAGATCAATCTTTCTATACGCAATTCCATGAAATCGATGGATTTGGACTCCCATCTTTCTATACGCAATTCCTTCTTTCACTCTTGACGCAATGACTGGAAAGCCATTCGGACAGAGATCCTTCTAGAAAAAAGAGAGACAGAGAAGACAAGAAAACAAAGCCAATTCCTTCCACTCTCTCTCTTTGAGAGCAGAGAATGGACGACAACAAAAGAACCAAGAAAACAAGCAAGAATGGACGACAACAAAAGAAAGCCAATTCTCTCTCTTTGGTCACATCTACTTGCTATCTTTGGGCACATCTACTTGCTATCGTTGTTCACAGAGAAGGGACGACAACAAGAAAGCGAGCAAGATTTCTGCTTCTATTTCCTCTCTTGCGAGATTCGATTTCCTCTCTTGCGAGAATGGACGACAACAAAAGAAAGCCAATTCCTTCCACTTGCCATCTTTCTTCACATCTACTTCCTCTCTTTGTTCACAGAGAATGGACGACAACAAAACCATCCAAATAGGGAAAAAACAGAAGGAAAGAAAGGGAATTCCAGCTACTTCCTCTCTTTGAGAGGAGAGAAGAGACGACAACTTCACTTCCACTTTTCTTCTTGGAGAGAATGGACGACAACCAAATTCGACTCATTTTCTCTTTTCTTTTGTTCTCTTTCTCTTTCTTCTTTGTTCACAGAGAATGGACGACAACCAATTAGGCTTACTTGAGAAAGAAGGGACGACAACAAAACAAGAAGTCCACTCGGAATCTCCTGCCTATCGAGAATGGACGAAAACAAATCTTGCTTAGTTGACAGAGAATGGACGAAAACTCTTTCTCTGCATTTCTCTCTCTCTACTCTCTTCCTTCTCTTCTTTGTTCACAGAGAATGGACGACAACAAAAGAAGAAAGAAATCGCTAGGAGATAGGAGTCGAAGAGAGGAGAGAGTAGAGAATGGACAGAAGCAAGAAATAGATAGGAGTCGAAGAGAGTAGAGAGGAGTCGAAGAGAGTAGAGAGGAGAGAATAGACGACAACAAAAGAAGCAAGAAAACAAAGAGTAGATAGGAGTAGAAGTAGAAGAGAGGAGAGAGAGAAGAAAGGAGACAGAAGAAAGGAGAGAGTAGCTAGGAGATAGGAGAGAATGGACGACAACAAAAGTACCAGTCCGAAAAGAAGAAAGAAGTCCAAGAACAAGTAGTAGAAAGAGCAGACAGAGAAAGAAAGCCAATTCCTTCCACTCTCTCTCTTTGAGAGCAGAGAAGAGACCAAAACAAAGAAAGCCAATTCCTTCGACTGGCTCTTTGGGCACAGAGAAGAGACGACAACAAAACAAACAAAGAAAGCCAACCACTCTCTCTTTGACTTCGACTTCCTCTCTTTGGGCACAGAGAATGGAAAAAAACCAAAGAAGCAAGAAAGAGCTAGGAGACAAAAGGAGAGAGGAGGAAGAGAGAGGAGAGAATGGACGAAAACGGACACTTGCACTTCCCTCTACTCTTTGAGAGCAGAGAAAGAGAATGCAAGAAAACAAAACTCAGAAAAACAAGAAAGAAAATCCCACTGGAAATCGTTCTGCACATCTACTTCCTCTCTGTGAGAAAAGAGACTGGCGCTCTGTCAGAGAAGAGAAAGAAGAGAAAGAGAATACACGAAAACAAAACTAAGAAAAGAACTGCCACCAGAAAGCGAACAGAAAAGAAAAAAACCAATTTCCCTTAGTTCACACAGAACAGACCAAAACAATACAACCAACAAAGAAAGAGAGAACAAAACGAACAAAAACAAGAAAGAAAATCCCACGGGAAATCGTTCTGCAAAGAGACTTTCGATCTTTCTTCACAGCTACTTACTCTCTGTCAGAGAAGAGAATGGACATCTGTCAGAGAAGAGACTTCCTCTCTGTCAGAGAAGAGAATGCACGACAACAAAACAAACAAAAAAGAAAGGGAATTCCTGCTACTTACTCTCTGTCAGAGAAGAGAATAGACGACAACAAAACAAACAAAAAAGAAAGGGAATTCCTGCTACGTGCTCTCAAAGAAAGCAGAGAAGAGAAAAAAACAAATGTGGCTTAGTTAACAGAGAAGAGACCAAAACAAAGAAAAACAAGAAAGAAAACAAGCAACAAAAAAGAGAGAAGAGAGACAGAGAAAGAAGAGAGAAGAGAGACAGAGAAAGAAGAGAGAAAGAGAAAGAAGAGAGAAAGAGAAAGAAGAGAGAAGAGAGAAGAGAGACAGACCAAGAAGAGAGAAGAGAGACAGACCAAGAAATAAAAAGAAGAGGAGAGAGAAGAGAGACAGACAAGAGAGCTAGGAAAGACAGGAAAGAACAAGTCGCAGAGAGCTAGGAAAGAAAGCAAAGGGAAACAAGGAAAGAGGAGAGAGAAGAGAGACAGAGAAGAGAGAGGAGAGAGAAGGAAAGAAATAAGAGACAAGAAAAGAGAAGAAACAAAAGAAAGAGAGAAGAAACAAAAGAAAGAGAGAAGAAGAAAAAGAAAGAAGAAAAGAGAGAGAGAAGAAAGAGAGAAAGAGCAAAGAGAGAAAAGAAAGAGCAAAGAGAGAAAAGAAGAGAGAAAAGAGAGAATCAGAGAGACAGAGAGAGAGAGCAAGAGAGAAGAGGAGAGAGAAGGAAAGAGAAAGAGAGTAGAGAGAGAAAGAGAGAGGAAAGAAAAGATCAGACAGAGAAAGACAAGAGAGAACAAGAGAGAGAGGAAGACAAAGAGACAGAAAAGAAGGGATAGGATTCCCACAAAAAAGAGAGGAAAAACTTCATATACAAAAAAAGAAAGCAAAAGAGACCCGGCTTGGGATTTGATCTAGACAGGACTTTGCGGAGGTTTCAAGCCGATATTTGCAATTGGGACGGAAAAAACTTCAGAAACCCAAAACACACGAAAAAAATACCTTGCTTGTGATTCTACCTAAAAAGGATTTACAGAAGATTTTATACGTGGATTTGGAATTTCATAAGGAATTTCATAAGAAAAAGACACGGAAAAGACAAACCAAAGAAAGAAAAGAAAAAAGAAGAAAGAGAAGAGAGCAAAGAGAACAGAGCAAAGAGAACAGAGAGAAGAAAGAGAGAGAAGGAGAGAGTAGAAAGAGAGAAAAGAAAGAGAGTAGAAAGAAAGAGAGTAGAAAGAAAGAGAGTAGAAAGAAAGAGAGTAGAAAGAGAGAGAGAAAAGAAAGAGAGAGAGAGTAGAAAGAGAGAGAGTAGAAAGAAGAAAAAGAACAAGAGAAAGAGATTTCGAGAGAGAGTAGAAAGAAGAAGAAAAAGAACAAGAGAAAGAGAGAAAACAAAGAGAGAAAGGAGAAGAGAAGACAGAGACAGAGGAGAGAGAAGAGAGACAAGAATAAGAAAGAGAGAGAAGAGAAAGAACAACAAGAACAACAAGAATAATAACAAGAAACAATAAGAAACAAAACAATAATAGATAATAGAATAGATAATAGTCTAATAATAATCTAGTCAAATAATAATAATATATACTAATAATAGAAATAATAGTAACCAAAATACTAATAATAGAAAAAGAATTCATAGAATTCAGAAATAGAATGAAAATCATTCATAGAATATAGAAATCGAATATTTAGTAAGAAATTTCTTAAGAATAGAATTAAGAAAATGAAGAATAGTAAGTAAATGAAGTCAAAGGAAAGAATTTCTTTCCAAATAATTTCTTTAAATAAAAAGAATCTCCGTATTTGAAGTCATTTTAAGTCAATTTCATTGTTGTAAATAGAAATAGTAGTAAATAGTGAAATAGTAGAAAATAGTGAAATAGTTAGAAATATGAAATAATAAGATAAGTAATAATAGAATAAATAATAAGAGTTGTAACAAATAAAGAAATGAAATAGAATTCAGAATGAAGTAATAGCAAGAAATCGAAAATAGCAAGAAAAAATAGCAAGAAGTCGATTTGACCCCTATACGATCGTCAAGTTTCCGATTTTGGAATCTGTTCTCCCTTTCCAAAATGGTTTTGTATATTTTTCCGCTATACGATCGTCAAGTTTTCGATTTTGGAATCTGCTCTCTCTTTGAAAAAGGGAATTGGTACATTTGACCCCTAGTGAAATGGAACTTTCTTCTTTTCGGATTGGATTTCCAGGTAGAAATCCAAATTGGGTCATTTTGCACATAAGCGAGAGTCACTTTTTCCATTTCTCTCTCCAGCTTTGAAAAGGGGAATTGGTCCATTTCACTCCTATATGAACGTCCATTTTTGGTTTTCGGATTGGATTTCTCTCTGAAAATCGACTTTTGTACTTTTTCCCCTAGTCAAACGACAAGATCTTCTTTTCGGATTGGATTTCAGTAAATAAATCCTATTTGGTCATTTTACCCCCTAGTGGAACGTGGACTTGCTCTTTTTTCTTTCCATTTCTTTACGGAAATTCGATTTGGTCATTTTGACCCTATACGAGAGTCACTTTTTCCATTTCTATCTCCACTCTCCCTTTGCAAAATGGTTTTGGTACATTTGACCCCTAGTGAGAGTCGACTTTCTGATTTCCAGTTTGTTTTGATTTCTACCTGGAAATCTTCATTTGGTCTTTTTCCAGTCATAGAAAACGACAAGATCTTCTTTTCGGATTGGATTTCTTTCCGAAAATAGGATTTGGTCATTTTGCCCCTAGACGATCGTCAACTTTCGGATTTCCGAATCCACTCTCCCTTGGAAAACGGTCTTTGGTCATTTTACCCATAGTGAGAGTCACTTTTTCCATTTCTATCTCCACTCTCCCTTGGAAAAACGGAATTTGTACTTTTTCCCCTAGTTAAACGTCCACTTCCGAGAACAAGAACAAGAATCAGAAGAGAAAGAGAAGACAGAGAGTCGAAAGAGAGAAAAGAGAGAGAGGAAAGAGAGTCGAAAGAGAGGAAAGAGAGTCGAAAGAGAAGACAGAAAGAGAGTCCAAAGAGAAGACAGAGAGGAAAGACAGAGAGGAAAGAAAGAGAGTCGAAAGAGAAGAAAGAGAGTCGAAAGAGAGGAAAGACAGAGAGGAAAGAAAGGGGAAAAAGAGAGAGAGAGCAAGAGAGAAGAGAAGAAAGAGAGGAAAGAGTTCGAAAGAGAGAGAGAAGAGAAAGAGGAGAAGAAGAGAAAGAGAGAGATCAGAGAGAAGAAAGAGTAGAGAAAGAAGAGAAGAGAGAGAGAAGAAAGAGAAAAGAGAGAAAAGAATCGAGAAGAGAGAAAAGAATCAGAACAAAAGAATCAGAAAAGAAAGAGAGAGAGAGAAAAGAGACAGAAGAGAGAGAGAAGAAAACAGAGGAAAAACAGAAAGGGAAAAACTTCAAATATGAAAAATACACGAAAAAGAGACCTCGCTTGTGATTGTGAATGAAACCTTTTTCCACCGATTCTTGGTACTATGTCAAATCACCGAAAATTAAAAAGCAACTTACCTCACGACCTACTTACTTTATTAAGCTTACTCTATAAAGTTTCTGCCACAACTCCCCCTGCACCCGTCTACTTTGCCTTATGACTTCCGATCAACCAAGTAAAATCTTGCCTTAGGAATTAAAAATCGAAACTCCTTTTTAGGTACATTCCAAAGTCTGGACCAGGGGTATTTCTCTTTACTTGTGTAAAAACAATTCGCACGATGATTTTCAAGGAAATTTCTGGGTAAAGGTAAAATAAATAGAGTTACGGAAAACTTCATTATATTACTATAAAAATTACTATAAAAACCATTAAAGGAGACGTTATGTTTAGATTTTAGCTCCTTTATGTATGCTGTGTCTAGTTTAGTAACAATGTCATTACATCAAAGAAACTTTTGCGAACGCGATCTCTATTTCCTTTAAAGCGGACCTTCCAAAAAGATATAGCTTAGATTCGTTCTTGTTCTTTGGAGAACTTCACCATAAATTCAGAAAAAAATAAATAAGGGCTAACCCGAATATTGCTGTTTGTCCGATATCACATAATCCTATTTCACGACTTCTGAATACCGGATTGGAACATTGACATCCTGGAATAAACTTTAGTACAACCTGCAGTATAACAAGACGTCGTACACTTACGGCTGTAATATGGAAATGGAATTTGGTCTAGGAAAAAGAAAACAACAAATTTTACAAAAATTTCAAACATATATTGAATAGCTGCTGACAGTTAGGATTACCCTAGTACTAGTATTTATTTTTTGTTATTGACATCTTTGTCATAAGTGAAACCTTATTGATTCCTTTAGAACTGACCTATGTTTCCATCGAAGCCCGCGTCTTTATCCTGACTCGCGGACCCCTAATGTATTTAAAACCTGCACCTTAGCTACTTTTTTTCTAAGGCCTAGAATAAAAGGAATTCCTATCCTATATAATATAATATATAATATATATTACATCACTTGTTGCCGAGTTTATGTTATATTATTTATTTTATAGAAATATAGAAAAAAATATATACGAGCTCTTTAGTATCAAAAACTATTTAATCCGAACTCATATCTCATCCTCTAGGTATACTTTCTTTGCTAGAACTATCTCTGCCAAGGCAAAGTAGAAGTTTGTTCTCTAGTTTATACGTGATCAAATTCCGGTGTCTTTATTCTTAAAAAAAGAAAGATCCCAGGCTCATACTCATATAGTAATCTAGCTGCGGGGCGGATTTCCCCTCATATGATCGACAAACAAGCATCGACCAAACCGCCCTTAGACTATTCCATCGGCCCTTTTCTAGTGAATAGGAGCACACCTAAAATCCCACCTTCTTTCTATTAAATGACCCATCCGAAACAACTTATACAGGAATTTACTACTTTCTGGGGGCCGTGTTGTCTTTCTTTACGAAAAAGCTCTCCATGAGAATAGTTTTTGATTCAACCACAACTCTTGTCGAGGAACTGGTCTAGGAAAAAACAAACGGAGATATAGCGCGAACATAGCGATTTCATACAAAGGAACCTTACAACTATCTTTTCACGGGCATCCCTAGTTCCTACGAAATTCGTACACCATTAAGGCCGCCGTATGGACACCACTTAGTACAAGGATCACCTTTGACCTCAAACGAATCCGCTTCCTAAAATTTTAATTTAAATAATATAACGACCGACCTACTCTATGACCAAGATGCCCCTTTTTTTTTAATTTTAGTTTAATTCGACTTTTGGTTAGCTCACGTCCTACTTAAATAAATCTTTTTTTTAGTTGTTTAGTTAGAAAAAACTTTTTTTTTATTAAGTCAGAAATAAAAGAAATAATATTTTATTTAAGATATTTTATTTTAGAATATAGATTAAGAATATAAAAATAAAACAAAAAGTAAAAATTAATCCTTTGGAACAAAAAAAATAGCAAATGTTTCTTATTTTTTTTTTCTCCGCTCCTTTTTCATTTGTTCTCTAGGACGTGCAAG